>PUHP01000053.1:68013-84732 GCA_006783085.1 Colletotrichum shisoi | reverse complement strand
CCCCCCCCTGCATACTCTCAGTACCCAGAGTCTCTACGTAGTATCTGCATCCACATCCCCCATCTCTTCCAAGGCGGCCTCCCCACAATCTGCAGGCTTGCTCCGTCTGCCTGTTACGTCGGCTTGGTTCTCCCGAATCCTGGCTAACTTACCTCATCTTTTGTTTCCGTCGCGACTCGAAGCCGGCCCGCCCGCCTTCCCGGTACTTAACATGCAACTTTGCGCGCGCACTCTCTTCCCGCATTTCTGCCAGATTTTTGCGGGACCCGAGTTACAGATTGCCCCATCGTGATTAGGCGATTCTTTGGGCGTCCCGTTGGCGAAGGGACTTGCAGGTACTCAGGTTTCGGAGGAGAAGGAAAGAGTTCGGGCGGCCTCCGGGGCGTTCTTTTGTCATCGAGCTTCTCGAGTTTCAGGAAATGAGGAACCCCAAGATGGGCAATCAATGTACGGATACGCGCAGCAGAAATGCTACCGTTCCACCAGCACCTACTGCGTCACCCTAGGCGGCGGTTTGGTCGTGTCGTAACCCGTAAGCTCGTCATTAGCCCGTGTTGCTGGCCTTGCACATGCAGCCGAACCGACAAGCCGTGGAGATGGATTATCCCATCGCTCGCCCGGCCTCCTCAGGCCTGCTCCCCCAGGGCCAAATCCACCGCGACCGAAAGTACGAAACGTAGGCAGACTCAGCACCCAACTGACTTTTCCCCTCATTGTCCTGTTTGACTCGCGGCCGAGTCAGCCTCAAATCACGCTCTGCCCAGGTTAGAGCATCTGGACGAACAAAAGAATCGAGGCTGGAATATAAAGTGCCCATTCCGTGCCGTACCTGACCGGAGACGACGAGACGACGCACATATCTGCTGCCCCTCGTCTTGGGTAAGGTGGCTGAGGAGCATGTAGACTCACCCCTGCGTCTCGTTATTATGTATCACCGCAGTGTATCGCCTTGCATTCTGTGTGCCGTATCCGTATATACGATGCATGAGGAGATGGTGCCCACAGGTAGGTAGTAGGTGGCTAGTTTATACACCCTTAGACCCCCGCCCCAACCCCAAACCCGGAAGCAAGCCAAGACTTCAAGACAGCACAGCTCTTGACAAGGAGCATGTGGGTGAGTTCCCTTTCGGTCTGATCTTTTGAACTGCGATGTTGCAAATGTTGCCGTGCGCTTTTCCCGCCACAAGTTTGCTGCCGATCCGCCTTATCAGCGTGTCACCCTGCCCTTCCCTTTCCTTTCGGGAATCTTGCGTTTCGTCTGGTCTGACACTTCCAACTGGAGGGGACCAGCGCTTCTAACAAAAGTCTAACCTGCGGGCTTCTGCGCGCCCCTGTGATGGCTCTTTGAACCCTCTCTGTGTTTTGCTGTTTTGCTGTAAGTCCAGATAGCGTTCCCTTGTCCCCCTCCGCTGGTCTAATTCCGGCTCTTCTGGGCGGCAAATAACAACCTCGTCGCAACTCGTCGGCGCAGAAAGAACAGCCTGAAACGGCGTCTACGATAATGTTTAGGAACAAGATCCAAAGTCGATGCTGGCTTTCTCGCCTTCGTCGTGAACCCAGCCCCGCCATCGCATCGCGGCAATGCAATGCGAGAGAACAAAATACCATGTGTTCCCCATCTTGTTACACGCACCCCTTGGACTAAAAAGCCCTGTTCTTCATCGGGCTTTCACGGGAAGGAAACGCACACGGATAGCCAACTAAACCGACCGGAGCTGTGCTTGGGTACTAACTGTAGAAGACTTCGCAGGGGAGTGGGAATGAGCCCCCTTGACAATCTTGCAGGAGAGATGACGTTCGGCTGCTGGATCGAAGAGAGGGACCGCTCCGCTTACCTATGCTTAGGTACCTACACGTGTATAAGTCCCTACAAGTACCTCCAAGTACCTACCTACACGCCTACACGGGGGTGGTTCTGTGCCCCTCTACGAGTTTCTTCAAGTAGCGGATATTCTAGAGCAGGCTACCCCGCGCCCCATCGTCCTCCGTCCAATCAGCGCTGCTAGTCGTGCAGAGAGGCTCGCTCCCAACTTCGTGTTCCGACATTTTCCGGAGCACACAATTCCAACTTCACTCTATCTGTTCGATTGCATCATCGCTGAGAGACGGGAAGATAGGAAAGCGTGCGGAATTTTACAATAGCCAATACAATCATTGTTCAGGTCTTACATGCCCGCGCCCTCGATATTAGCCCAGGGGCTCCGGAGCCCACTTTGGCTGAACATTGATCCATTGTCGTGCTAATTGCTACCAGCCCAAGCCGGCCCGGGGGTAAAGGGGGGTAAAGGTAAGTTTCCCCCCCTGGGTAGAATTACGAAAAAGACATGCCTGCGTCCTTCGCTTTGACGATGATTGCCATTACGTACACGACCCTCGTCTCGGAAGCACATGTGACTGCCACAGAACCTCGAAAAATCAATCAAGAGAGTCACCGACTCACTGAGCTTGCGCAGGCTCAGGCAGTCATGGGATCAGTATGTCACTTGACCGGGCACATTCAGTGTTCACCACGATTTCCGGGGTAAAGATCGAGGATACGAGATTGCAGCGTCTTGTGGACTGGCCTGGCCAGAGACACAAAGAGGCACAACGGTCTACGTACTGCTCTCAACCCACCACGAGAATTTGAGCGTCTCGGGATAGCCGTATTGGTATTACACACATTGAGACAAGGAGAACGAAAAGGAGCCATTTGGTACGAACGTGAACTGGGACGCCTCCGTTAGGCCGGGTTCCCCTCGGCTCCGCTCCACTGCACCCGTCGATTGCCGTGGCCCGTCATATCTCGGCCCCACGCAGCTTGGCTTTTTTACCACCTTTCCAGGTCCGGAACCAATGAATTGACTTGGACGCAGGACCTTCTTGCTAGCTCACGCGAGAATATCTCGGAACATCTGCCTGTGCTGGGGACACCCTTATCGCCCTCTCAGCTTTCATCACCGCTTCCCCGAGAACGCCCTTATCGTCGGGATAACTCGGAAGCCCCAACATGTTCAGGCAGTCACTTCGCAATCCGACCGACAATCCTGATTGCTGACGTGTCGATCCGCTCACACACGTTCAGGGTCAAAACGTGAAGCCATCGTCATGCGCCTGTCTTGTAGGGTTTGAGATTGATTTTTGGTTTTAGATCCATCTTCCTATCCTCCTGCGAAATGCACCAGCGGTCGGTCCTTTCATGCCGAGTCTGTCGTGTTGTGGCCCGTCCGCGTCATTGCCGCCTTCACCGCATGACGTCGCCCTCGCCCTGTCCTCTTTTTACACCATTCAAGCCTATCTTTATGCATGCTGGCCGTGGTCCAGAACATATTCATTCTTCCCCGTTACCGCTGCTGAGAAAATGCTTTCCTGCCGACTGCTATCTCCAAGACACTCAGCTTGATCCTCCCGTCCTGAGTCGGCTCTATGGTTTCGCGTCAGCTGATTTCGATTTAAGACGTTTCATCAGTGATCAGCTTCGTGATCTTGCCAATGGCAATGGTTTGTCCCTGTCCCATGTGTTAGCCAACAGGTAAGCAATAGTGGACCCGCCGCAGCGAAACGAACCTGGTCTCTGAGGGTGAAGCGACCCATTTGCGGGTAGTCCTCGAACTTCTCAATGCACACCGAGCCGGCACCACCAATGACTTGCAGACGAGCGATAATGCTGTCGCCCTTCTTTGCATGCGAAGGCGGCAGCTTGCTCTTGCGGTTGGTGCCCTTTTGCAGCTTGTGCAGCAAAGCGGCGAAAGTCACTTCTTCGATGGCGGCGTGGACGTGCAGCACGCAGTTGAACCCTGCCGACAAAATGCTCTTCAGCTCCAGGATGCGGATCTGCGCCTCAAAAGTCTGCACGTTGTGCACCAAGCGCTTGGGCGAGCACAAGACGAATCCTGGCATAATGTCTTCCTCCTCAATGCCTCTGAGACGGATGCGAACCTGGTCGCCGCACTGCGCAACCTGCACCTCCTCTTCAGTCTCGCCGTAAATGGCCGAGGCATCCACGCTCTGCTTGTTGGGCATCATGACGAGGGACATGCCCTTCTTGATTACACCCGCCTCAATCTTGCCCTCAATCATGGTGCCCATATCGCGGTACTTGCCCGAGACGGCCATCATGAAAGGCGCGTTGATCTTGCGCTCCAGAGCCTTCATACCGTCGAGGTACTCAAGCAATGAGGGACCATCGTACCAGTCGGCCGTCCCCTTGGGAATCCTCTCCTTGATGTTGATCGACTGCTGGGCGGCGACGGGGATGAAAAAGACGTCTGTCTTCAGGTTATAGCCGGTGCCCTTGAGGAATTGGGACAGCTTGGACGTGCACTCCTGGTATCTCTCGTGCGACCACTCGACAGTGGCGTCGTCCATCTTGTTGATGGCAACAATCAGCTTGTTGACACCCTGAGTCTTAGCAAGCATGGCGTGCTCTCTGGTCTGGCCACCACGCTCGAACCCGGTCTCGTACTCACCCCTACGGGCGGAAATGACCAAGATACCAACGTCAGCCTGCGAGGCACCACCAATCATGTTGGGCACGTAGGTCTTATGGCCCGGGGCATCGAGAATACTGTATCGTCGCACCTCGGTCTCAAAGTAGCCTCTGCCGACCTCGATCGTCTTACCCTGGGATCTTTCCTCCTTGTTCAAGTCCATGACCCAGGAGAGGTACCAAGACGGGTTACCGAGTTCCCTGGCTTCCTTTTTGTACTTTTCCATTGTCCGCTCGTCAACCATTCCCGTGTTGTAGAGGATGGAACCGCCCAGGGTGGATTTTCCTGCGTCGACGTGGCCGATAAAAATGATGTTGACGTGCTCCTTTCCGTAGATCTCCTTGAGGGTCGCCTCATCAACGTCGGCAGTCTGCTCCTTCTGGACGGCATCGACGTCTCTCACGGCAGCCTTCTTGTCACCCGCGGAGGGACTCGAGCGGCCGGATGAGGGAGAGGGGGAGGTCTTGCCAGACTTAGTGGTGGAAGCTCCCGTCTTCTCGATCGCCTTGGTCGCCGTAGCCTTGGCTCCAGCCTCGGCGCCAGCGGCCGCCTTTGTAAGCTCCTCTTTCTTCTCTTCTTTCTTAGGCGGAACAGTGCCACCGATGGAAAGGACCTTGGCTTTGGGCTTGGGGGCATCGCCGCCGATGCTCAAGACCTTGGCACCGCCCTCCTTCTTTACTGTAGGCTGAGACTGAGGCGCGGGCGCATCGGAGCCGGATGCCGTGGCATCAGCCGGGCGCGTGGCGATGGTAGGGGCGGGCTTAGGCTGATTTTGTTGTTGTTGTTGCTGCTGCTGGCCGTACTGGGGGTAACCCTGGCCTACAGTTGATTCCTGTTAGTAAGGATTGCGATGGAAAGGGCCACATCCTATGTCGAACATACCGTAGGCTTGCTGATAGCCCTGCTGGCCATAGCCACCATAGTTGCCCTGTCCATATTGGTTGAAGGCTTGTTGGCCCTGACCACCATACTGGGAGAAGCCACCGGCACCAGCGGCACCAGCGGCACTGCCGTAGCCCTGATTGTAGTACTGCTGGTATTGGGGAGCGTAACCGCCATATTGCTGACCGGGCTGGAATGCCTGAACTCCAGGGGTGAAGGAGGACGCTCCAGGACGGAAGGCGCCGGCCTGGGGGTTCTGCTGCTGGTTGAGGTTGAGCTGTTGCTGGGCC
Organism: Colletotrichum shisoi; assembly: GCA_006783085.1. Lineage (NCBI taxonomy): Eukaryota > Fungi > Ascomycota > Sordariomycetes > Glomerellales > Glomerellaceae > Colletotrichum > Colletotrichum shisoi. The sequence goes on along the minus strand of PUHP01000053.1, from coordinate 79,091 downwards.
TGACGCGACAGGTTATCGTCCTGGGCCGAAGGGTCGTCTTCCCACGAGTTGAGGTTCGACATCGTGATGGACTGCGGCGGCGGGGCAGATACAACGGGCTGTCGAGAAGTGAGGCAAGGTAGGTAGGTAAGTGGTGAAGAGTGGAAGCGGGATCGGGGGGGGAGGGAGAATGCGGTTAGAGCTGGAAGTGGGATGGCACGTTAACGAGATGCGCCCAAGAAAGATTTAAAGAGGGGCTGGAGGTTTTATTTTCCCGCGGCGTCAACCCAAGCAGGACGTGGAACAGTGGGAGGCGAATGGGAAAAAGGATGCGCAACAATGGGAAGCAGGTGATCCGAGTTGGGCTCTCCGTGACTCACCTCTTGGGCTGATGCCTGCCACTAAATCACTAATTGTTAAGGTCTCTTCTTCTTTTGGACAGTCAGTCAGGTGGCCAGGTTTTTACGAAGCGTTCTGCGGCTTGTTGATTTTTTCAATGATATAACGCAGCGGCTCAGGTTGTGCTAGCCGGCAGCGTCGAGACCCGACAAACGTTTTGAAGTGCGTGCCCCACTGCTCGGCGGGGTTGTTCGCTACTTACCTACAATGGTACCTCGACGCTGACGTCGCACTGTCCACATGAGTTAGCCTGGCCAATTGAGGGGTAATTTTGCTTGTCCAAATGGAGAGAGCACATTGGCGGGTGCACGTGAGAAGCGCGGGACTGGGCTGACTACCGCTTTCGCACTGTGAATGATGGACCAACCGACCCTCTCCACCAAGTCGGGCACCTGCGACTACATACCTTACCTAAGGTAGGGAGGTAGGCAATCGGCAGGCTGGGCGGCTCCCACTCCGGCCGGTGTTGCAATCTGTAGTGGAGGAGGGCGAACGGCTTCTGTGCCTTGCTAGGGCCAACGATCCCGTCACCGTCTGGGTTCTGGCAACCTGCCTGAGGTATCCCGGCCAAAAGACAGCCCCATCAGAGCCAGCTGCAAGGGTAGCCAGGAGGGTCCTCTTCTTTGTCTACTCTTCTCCTCGAGATACGAGCACGCAAACGGCCTCGCCTCTTTGCTGGCGAAGAACTCTACTCACGGTCGACCTTCATCAATACCAGAATGAGGACTTAAAAATCATGGATGCCTTACTTGCTAGACTGGGAGCCCAGGCAATGAATATGGCCATTAGGTCTGGCATTGCCTTGACCTCGACCTATGCCTTTTCCCAATGTTCGCGCCTCATGAAGACTGTCGATGACAGGGCTGTGCGGTCGGATATCAAGCGGCTCCAGAAGAGGCTGGATAGCAAGATCAAGGTAAGATGTCAGATCCTTGGCACCTTGTTTTCCCGCGCTAACTCAAATTGCAGATTGTATCTCCTGCGATAGATCTTATAGAGTTCAAGTACATTTACCATCCCTTCGACACGGACTGATACCGGTTGCTAACCGCTACTTAGGTCCGGCAGAGGCAATGCCTTTTTGGAATCGGCTTTACCTCTGGCCAAGAGCCTTCGGCGGAACATAGTGGCTCTCGGACGCCGCGTGGAGCAGGCGGCCCAGGCGGGCGAGGCATGCAACGAGTTGCCACGACGCAGTCTTGATTCTGAACGGTACCTTGAGGAACTTGGTGCAATCATCGAAGATATGAAAGACCTCTTAGCCCAGCTGGACAACGACATTCCCCTTTTGCACATGGCCATATCCGCATCAGGGGAGAGCCTAAGTTCTGCCATGTCTCCAAGCGTATCACCGTCACGATTTTTGCAAGCGGGTACCTTCCTTACATACGGGGACAGCCAGTTTGCCGTCGATCCTTCTCGCCCTGTGCAGATCGGCCCCGTCTTCACATTGTCCGTCTACATGCTGTTCCTTGGCCACGCCTCAATGACCATCGCTACGCAAACCAGACACCAAGGACAACATCCTCAACCCCAGCACACGCCGCAAAAGAGTCCTCTAGGGGAGGCACCGGCGCCCTACGGTCTTGAAGAGGGGGAGCGCAAACCCTCGTGGCAGGAGGTCATTCACAAAGCCAGGGTGCGCTTATGTCGCACCCCGATAGATCACGTGTTCGATCCCAACAAGGGGTTTCGACCGTCGGGAACTGGACCCAGCAGCTTTACCGAGTCCCGGTTCTACAATTCGACAGCTCATGGTATGGGCCCGCGCAATGAGTACGCCTATCACCTCGAAATCATTGAGGATTTGGACGATGGCCGTGCCCATGACGACTTGGATGCCGAGGCTGGCCCATATGACGATATCAGACGCGCGGGCATCCGCGAGTCTATTCCAGTTCATCAGATATCCAAGATGTTCTACGCCGATACCGGCCGAATCCTCAACATTGGCGACGGAGGAACAGACAACAACCCCGTCCTATTGCTGAAACGAGACCTTCTTGCGAAGCCACCGTTGAAGGTGCAAGAAGAAATGATGGACTTCAACGAAGAAACAGAGTTGATTGCGACTTCTGAGCCCGGAAACGATGAAGTGCTAGACGAGCAGGAAGATATCGACCGACAACTCCGAGACGAGAGTACGGCACTGGACATTCTGGAGGAAATGCCCAAACTGCCTACAGAACAAACCCGCAGGGGGTTTCCCAGCCACTTGGACCCCGACTGGATTGCCGTGGAAGTTTTCGAAGGCGATGACGATTCAGAGAGCAGTGAGACTGAGGACGAAGATCTTGGAGAGGAGGTGCATAGGTTGCCCGAGAGCTCAACGCCATCGTTAGCAAATGCTTCTCCTAGAACAGACCCCCGCCGTCCAAGAACATCCCTAGATACAACACTCATGACACAGATTCGGGATCTGTCACTGCAGTCTTCGCCCTCCGCCAGAGGTACAGGGCCGGCCGCGTCGATGCAGTCGCTCTCTCAGCAAATGACGAGTCACTCTAAGGACAGCACAGAATCGTTTGTTGCGAGATCGCCATTTGGTGCCGTCGTCACATCTCTTTCCCTCATGGAAATGTTGATCAGACTGACAATTCTACAAGAGTTTCAGCAGGCACCGCACCTGACCATGCATGACCATATACTGAACTTCTTCTTGGAGGAGTCATCAACAACAGGACTGACAGGGGAAGAGCGGTTGAGGGCGAGGACGGAAGCGAAGCAGCGTGTCGGTTTCGATCCATACACTGATACCCCGTCTAATTGATAGAGTTCGTAGAAAAAGACACGAGTGAACCCATAGCAATCGAACAAGTTGCAATGTGCGCCATTTGAAGTTGCTGACATGTAACCCAGCAAGCATAGGGGGGCTCGGTCAAAATGGGGACAGTGAATTAAAGTGCGGAGAAACATTTTGAACTGTACGGAGTACCTATGCAAGCTTAGGTAAGGCCAAGCATTTATCTCTAAGTGCCTACTATGTAACACCTTCCCCGTGGCTTCGGGCTGGTTGGTTGGTTGGTTGCCTGCCGGTTGCTGGGGAGAGTTATGTCATTGGTGAACGGTACAAACAAACTTGCATTTATCATTCACACTGCAGCACAATCCCCGAACTATCGCGACTTTTACCACTTTGCTCATCGTAGGCTTTTCCAAGATTCTGCCCTGAGTAGGACTGTTCAATCAACAAAACTCAAGTTTCCCGGCACTATATTGATCTCCCTCATAAGTGAGAGCGACTTTGACCGAGTTAGTACAGCCCACATTTGGGGTTTTTTTCTTTTACCCCCCCTTCAACAAAGGTCAACACTATCTAACCCTTCCAGCACAACTTATCAGAAGATCAGGCGCCGACTTCGCGATCCCACCACAGAAGGGGGAGGGGAAAGAAAGAAAGGCAAAACAGGCGACATCCTCCGACCCACGTCTCGACTACTCCAAGTCACTGCGCAAGCAGCTATTGCTACCCGACAGTCCCTACGAAGACCTGTCACAGCGACATTTACACAGTCATGGTCAATCAACGGAGCCCCGTGAAGGGCCCGTTGCGCTCGATCAACCCGAATGAAGACTCGCAGTCCTTGGCTGGGCGCGAGCTGCCAAAGACGGGTACACCTGCTAAGGAGCTTCATCGTGTCCCTCGCGGACCATCGCGGCCTGAAATCCGGGATTTGTCTTCCTTCGACCCCGATGCCCTCACAGCCAGATTCGACACACTGCATGTATCAACAAAGCCAAACTCCAAGACACCTGCAGCGGTCCCAAATATGTCTGCGCGACGTAGTCAGCCGGCCCCACAATTAACCAGCCCTGACTTGGTTGAGATAACCCGGGACGACTTCAAGCAACCGCTTCGACCAGGCCCTAGGGGTAGTGACACGAGTTCACAAGACAAATCGATACTGCCTTCCGATGCCCTGGAATCTTTCTTTTCGGACAGCAAGCGTCACGATCGTTTTCACCCGTCCTCACAGCAGCCGGTTTTCGGCCATCCGACCAAGATCTTGTCCTCTCTTAAGCCGAAGGCTACAGGTATCTTCAACGAACGAAGATCTCGGCCGGAGCATCACAGAGTTCAGAATGTGGCCGTGCCATCTGTTCCCCTATACCAAGACAAGAAACCGGACCCTCGCACTTTGTATAGCTCCATCGGCCCCGACGCCAACCCCTCCACATACAGACCCCCCGGCACGTTTGGAGAAACCGACTTCTATACCGACCCGGCAAAAGCTTCGGCTGACCTGAAGGCTCTATTGGAAGGGGGAATGGAGTCAGATGACGAGGAAGCCCAAAATAGGGCAACCGCGGAGGCTGTTAACGACGGCAGTATGGAGGGTCTCAAGGTGAAGCTCCTACCACATCAAGTTGAAGGCGTTGAATGGATGCGAGGCCGTGAGCTCGGTCCGGTCAAGAGAGGCAAGGTTCCCAAGGGCGGTATATTGGCAGACGACATGGGTCTAGGCAAGACCCTCCAAACCATATCCCTCATTCTCATCAACCAGAAGCCCGCTAAGGGTGAAAAGGGGTTCAAGAAGCATTTTGAGGGCATTGAAAAGACAACACTGGTGGTTGCGCCCCTAGCCTTGATCAGGCAATGGGAGTCTGAGATCAAGGAAAAGGTGGCCAAGACGCATGGGCTCAATGTCTGCGTTCACCATGGGCCCCAACGCACCAAGCGATTCAAGGACCTGGCCGCCTACGATGTAGTTGTCACCACATACCAAGTCTTGGTCTCTGAATGGGGCCACTCGTCCGAAGACGAAAATGGCGTCAAAGCAGGATGCTTTGGCCTCCATTGGTGGCGAGTCGTACTCGACGAAGCACACACCATCAAGAATCGGAACGCAAAGTCGACCAAGGCATGCTACGCACTGCGATCTGAGTACCGGTGGTGTTTGTCAGGAACGCCGATGCAAAACAACTTGGAGGAGTTGCAGTCCCTCATTAAGTTTTTGCGGATTAAGCCTTACGATGATCTCAAGGAGTGGAAGGAGCAGATCGAGAAGCCCCTGAAGAACGGCAAGGGACATGTTGCTATTCGCCGCCTTCACAGTCTCCTACGATGTTTCATGAAGCGTCGGACCAAGGACATTCTCAAGGAGGAGGGAGCCCTGAACCCTGGTGGCAAGCCAACGAAGGAGGGAGAGAAGTCAAGTACGGGCTTCAAGGTCACCGAACGCAAGGTTGTCACTGTGGCTACTACCTTCTCCCCCGCCGAGCGTCGCTTCTATGACAGACTGGAAACCCGAGCTGATGAGAACATCGAGAGAATGCTCAAAGGGAAGGTCGACTACGCTAATGCCTTGGTCCTTCTTCTGCGCCTCAGGCAAGCTTGCAATCACCCAAAGCTGCTTGAAGGTAAACTCGACAAGGATAAGGACGCGTTGTCAACAGACACGTCCAGTAAAAACTCGTTAGCTGATGTCGACTCTCTCGCCGACATGTTCGGCGGGATGGGCCTTGTCACCAGGACGTGCGGTATCTGCGGACGCAAACTTCCCAAGGACGTCGCTGGCAACGACAGAGACACCTGCCAGGAGTGCTATGATGATTTGGCTTACTTCAAGAAGCATGAGACGCCAAAGAGGAAGAAGCTTAAGCACAAGAAGGATAATGTCAAGCAAGTTGCTAAGAGGGCTGTGCCAGCCGAGGCTGAGGAAGGGACCCCATACAAACCGAAAGCACGCAGGCCGAGAAACAGGAATGTTGTTGTCGACAGCGACGACGAAGAAGCAGACGGTAGCTGGCTCGTACCCGAGAACCAGCGTGATCAACTGCGGTTGGGCAAGGCCGGTGGCGAGGAGGACGAGAACGCAGAAGGTGGTGGTGACTGGATCAGGCCCGACGACTCGCAGCACGACTCCGAGGACGAGGGAGACGGCAGCCAGCTTGACAGCTTCATTGTCAAAGACGATGACACCAAGCATGAGAAGGACGTGGAAGGAAGCTACGCCTCGGACGACAGCCTGCTTTCAATAGCAGCGATAGCATCGCAAGTCAAGGAGAAAAGGCTCAAGTCATCGCAGTCGTCTCGTACTGAATCTGAAACCGAAACCGAATCAGAAGGGGATACTGGCGTGGATGAGTCGGAGCTCTACTCGGATGACGACACGAACTACAACCCCAATGGCCAGGTATCTCAGATCTTAGCCTCTGCCAAGATCCGACAGATGATGCAGATCTTGCATAAGGAGGTTGAACAACACAAGTTTATCGTCTTCTCACAGTTTACTTCCATGATGGATCTCATTGAGCCCTTCTTCCGCAAGGAGGGCTTCAAGTTCACTCGGTACGACGGCAGCATGAAAAACGACGAGCGCGAGGCTAGTCTGCACCGTCTCCGTAACGACAATAACACGCGCATCTTATTGTGCAGTCTCAAGTGCGGCAGCCTGGGGCTGAATCTGACGGCAGCCACTCGCGTCATCATCCTGGAGCCCTTCTGGAACCCTGTAAGTCCCCCAGGTTGTTTTCTTTCTGTCCGTCACGGCATCAGACTGACAGGACTCTAGTTCGTCGAAGAACAAGCCATCGACCGAGTCCATCGTCTTACTCAAACCGTCGATGTCATCGTGTACAAGCTCACTGTCGAGAAGACGGTCGAGGAGCGGATTCTCGCTCTGCAGGAGAAGAAGCGCCTGCTCGCCGAGACAGCCATCGAGGGCGGCATGAAGAAGGACGCTTTTAAGCTCGGCTTTAAGGAGATCATGGACCTGTTTCGCCGCGACGCACCCGGCGCGGCCCCCCGTGTCGATGAAAGCTACGTCGAGCCGTCTTCCCGCACCACCTCCGCCAGGCCCAGCAGGCAGGGCTCCCCCGAGACCAGCTTGCTAGTCGGCAAGGCTAAAAAGGCGCCCAAGAGGACAGAGCATGAGATGTTTGGTCGGAGATGGTGAATGATTGATAACCTGCCGGTTCGAGACACTTGATTATCTTTGAGCAGATTCTTCATTCGATGAGGTTTACGAGGCAGCAGTCTTTAGGAGTTGCGATGCATGAGCACGCCGGTCTCCGTCTCGAAACCTTTGGCGTAGAAGGAAAGCGACAGTTTCTCAAGACGAAGACGTGACACTGTGGCGTCATGGCAAAGGGCGTTTCATTTTATTCTGATGGAATGAGTGTGAAGAAACGAGGGGTTCCAGAGGCTACCTACCCATTCACCATAACAAACTGTTTGTTGCAACTGTCCACATTCCATATGCAAATGTCAGGTGACAATCAATTGGTGGTGACGACAATATTTCATTCGCATCCCAATGACATGAAATGCATGGTACAGATTTCGGTATATTATATAACCTTCCCAACGTTGGCTTCCTTCTGTCACGGAGTGCGCCGCCCCCGACCAACAAACCGAGCTTGTCTGCCTTTTCATATTGGGTATGAAGATCTTCAAAGTACGCGTCAAGCTAGCAACTACACAATACAAGACTGCAAGGGGTAAAGCGAAGGCGAATGTGCTAAGTGTCTCCGAGGAAGGATGAATGAAGAAAAAGTAAACGATCCCGCTAGCATCCGGAAAATGAATGTTTGTTACCAATCAATCAGATAACCTCCCCTCTACCCAATGTCCCCTTGGCCATTTACCAAAGCCAGGACACGACTTGAACTTGGCCCGTCGACACCTAATGTCTTCCAGTGAGTTCCTGATGACCATGATAAAAACAGGTCCTCAATCGGGGGTTGAGGTGTTCAGTCGCTCTCCGGTCATTGCGTCGCCATCTAGTACACGCCGCTCTGTCGATAGTAGTCCGCCGCTGGCGGTGCACTCGGCCCGTCAGTGGAAGGGCCTGGCGGCACGTAAGCCCGGTACTGCGGTTGCGATGGGCTCTGGCTAGGCAGACCCTGTCGCGAGTCATACGAAGCGGCGCCCGGCTGCAGAGGAGGCGGCGTCAAGACTTCAGACCGTCCGGGACCAGATATGGGCGGAGCGGGAGCTGCCCCAGTTGGCACAGGGGGCGGCGCCTGAGTCGGGGCGTTGTTGTAGTTGTCCTGACTTTGTGCCCCCGGTGGCTGGTAGCTATGGTACTGTGGTTGATGGGTTGGTTGAGAGGGTTGTCCGGCTGGCGGTGCTGATGGTTGGAAAGAAGATGGCGCGGGCACGGTCGAGGTGCCTACGATAGGGCTGCTGGTGTTATACGAGTCATCTTGGGAGTAGACAGATGATGTGTACGTCGCGGCAGAGTTTGGGTTGTGACTAGCAATGGGCGAGTCGTAGACTGAAGTCGCCAGCTCCTGGGCGCCATAGGTGCTCTGAGGTCTCTGATTTGGAGGCACCGTGTAGGCAGAATACGCGTTGACTGGCGGCGTAGGCGAGGTGTTGATCGGCGGCACCTGGGCTTTTCCGGTGGACGCATGTCGTTCGTCACGCGGGAGATGCTGATGCGGCTGGTTGAGAGGCGCGACGCCTGCCGATGGGACCTCTGCACCAGCTACGTAAAACGGAGCAGGCGTGGCCTGGGCAGGACGCTGGAAATTCGGCGACGGTGTGGACTGGGGGTATTGCGGTTGGTCTATTTACAAAACTAGTTAAACCCGATACACTTGAGGAGGGCAATCAAGGTAATTCACCTTGGGGTGCAGGAGTGTAGTATCTCTGCTCCTGCGGTGGCTGCTGTTGCTGCTGGGGAAGTCCCTGAGGAGGACCCTGAGGAGGATAGCCTACTCCCGGTCCGCCCGAGTATCCGCCAGGGCCCGGTCTCGTCGCGTATTGGTGGTAGCTAGGCTGAGGAGGGTGCGACATGGAGGATTCCAGCAGAGACTCATAGTCGCGGCGAGCCTTGATAAACTTTTCGTTCAACTGCGTGAAGTCATCTGCATCTTTTTTAGTAACAGGCTCCAAAGGAAGTGTGATTCATGCCAACCTACCCTTTTTCTGCGAGTACTTCTCAATGAGTTTGATCAACTTGGGTCTGATGGCTAGCGTCTGGTGGTAAAGTTTCTGCGTGGCCAGGCTGTTAGTACGATGCCGATGAAGAACCTTGCACGCCTTATCTTACCGAGATCTCTTCATTGTCCTCCTCTCTCGGCGCCGGGTTTGACGTGCTCAACAACGTGAGGAGCTTCTCGACGTTCTTGATCTCCGCAAACACCTCGGCCTCCATCTGGGCCTCGCGCGCCAACTCGTCCGGGGTCGGATCCGTGAGCTTCTCGACGTAGTTGAGGGGGAAAATGCCCGTCTTTCCCTTGAGCGAGCCGCGCCACCAATCCTTGTAGACGGACTCGAGAACGGCAATGACATCGCCCTTTTTGAACTCCAGCTCGCCTGGTTCCGTGGGGACGAAGTCATACAGTGCTCGCACCCTCGATACTGTAGCAGCTGTCGTCCCTGCGGGCACGGGTGTTGATTGAACCTGCGGCTGGGCAGCTTGCGCCGATGAACCAAGGGCAGCGGGAGATGACGAGGCGGCAGGGTTGGACGCGGCAGGTGCCTTCTTCCTCTCCTCTTCTTGCAACGACAACTTCAACGCCATCTGAAGCTCATCGTCCTCCTTCTGACGGTCCACCTCCGTCAGGCCCGTCTTCTGGGGCGCCGAGGGAGCCTGCAGGGTCGGGTTGCTCTGCTTGAGCCGGAAATATGCGTCGTACATGATGCCGAGGTCGGGGTCTTTGCTGAACATGTCGGACCACTCCTTCATGCGCTCGAGGATTTTGGCCTTGACCTGGTTATGGGTGTTGCGGTCGTTTGCGAGTTTTAACATGGCATCGGTGAAGGCCCGGCTGGAGAGCTCACGGTGCATGTTCTTGCCGCAGTTCTGGCTGAGGGCGTTTGCGAGCTGTGCGAGGGAGGGCCATGATGTCAGCAAGGGTTTGGTACACTTGGCACGGTGCCGGCGGCGGGCGAGACGCATGGCAGGTAACCCAACTCACCTCGAGTGTGTAGAGCTGCACATTGGCGTTGCGGTGCGCAAGACGCTTGATCATGGCCTGGACAACATCCTTGGGCCCATTCTGGTCGCTGCCTACGCGATCGCAGACCTCGATGATAGCTCCCCAGTCTTCCGAGGTCAAATTCTCGTCGGTGGCCTTGGCTGGATGACGCAAGACACACCTATTAGCAAGGCTCTCTCGAACTCAAGACAAAAGTGATGTATTGGGCTTCAGCCGACGTACCGACGCCCTCATCAAAGGGGCCAGCTGCGGCAGCTCGGAACATAGTGGGCAGATGCTGCGAGCGGCTGCGGATGCTCTACGGTGACCGTTAGCCGGGGAAGAAGGTGAGCCTCGGTCGATCGCTTGGGTATATTATGTCGACTTTTTTGATGTTGAGTCGTGGAAGGTTGGGTGAATCGACAAGAAATGGCAGTCGTGCGTGAATGCAAAGGTGTTGCCGCAACGGGTGGTGGGATGCGTGCGTATGCGTGTGCGTGTGCGTTTATGGGAAGGTGGAAGTGCTGGGATAGAGCAAAGGGGATGCAGGCCGGTCGGTCCTTGGAGTAGGTACCTAGGTATGTAAGCTAGGAAAACCGGTAAGTAGGTAGGTAGGTAGGTAGGTAGGTACCTGGGGAGGTAGGCTGAGCCTGTAGGTAGGTAAACGAAAGGGAAGGTGCAGGACATGGGTTACCTACTCCTGGGGTACGTACGTAAGGCACGCCTGGCAAGGTCGAGTTGGATGCCCATGAGGCAGCATTGAGGCAGTGAGTGGGTGACAGACATGACGGCGATGGATACCTATGAAGGTGGATTAGGGGGGGGGG
>PUHP01000053.1:43773-68004 GCA_006783085.1 Colletotrichum shisoi | reverse complement strand
GGGGGGGGGGGGGGGCACTCGACTCCCAGCTAGGTAGGTACCTCCAGGTAGTGACTAGCTTGATACCTAAATACCAATACCTAAAGGCTAAGGTAGGTAGATATGATGAGGGGGGGCGGGGGATGGGCTGGACGCCACAAATTTCTTCCCACGCCTTTCTAGTGAGGAATTACGCGGACTTTCCCCCTAATCTCATTGCGCACCGCCACACCTGGTGGATTTCATTACACGCAAAGCATCTCCTCGCACTGAACCTCCAAGAGGCGTGCGTAACCAACTGCGTGGGTATGCTGCTTTGCAGCCCAACATGACTGCGACTTGAGTAGAGAGCTTATTGTATCGTGTCGTATTAAAACCTTCTTCATCCATGTGCAACAAGTTATTAATACTCTTGTCTACGTCAGCATCTAGCGGCTCATTACGACATTCCCCACGCTTTACTGTGTTCGAACCAAGTTCACTGCATTGGACTACTAAACATTGTCCTCCTTCACATCTCACATTAACAAGCACGTGCTTCACCGTGTTGGACTACCTTGGTGCTGTGTACTCTGTACATAACAGTTCTTTATGCATTCTCTATCGTACCTGCCTAGCCGTAGTGTCAGCCCCCAGCCTTCTTAGCCGGCAATGGTAAAGGCAAAACCAAGTCTTCTCATTCCCATGCCAATCCAACGCCGCAAACCCCTATCCCGCCAAATTTCCATGATGTATATTCTTGTGTAATGGGAAGCAAATTGATTCTCTGGGCAAGTTTTTCTTCTCTCCTCGTTAGGTCTTGTGATTCGGGTCATTGAGGGCTTCTGGACCAAATGCGCGCCGCTTCAGCGTGATCTTGTAATACCAGATGAGAAAATAAATAATGAAAATGTATGACTCTTGGTCTTATTGGCCCCCTTTACCATGTCGTTTGCGAAGGCCATCATTGCATTCCGCTCTCCGCTCACCAGCCTCGTCGGCTAATGCCACGAGGTTCAAAGTCGGCGCGGCTTCCCGACCCAGACCCGACATTACCGCCGCCTCGTCCCTCCTCCAGGCTTCTCCGCGACTGCGCGTCCATCTCTGACATGTCAAAGAGAAGGGGCTCCTCGTCCATCAGGTCATGTTCACCACGTCCATAACGGCCGCTGGAGCCTGTGAAACTGCCCCTTGATGACTGAGGCGGGGTCTGACCCCGTCCACCCGACGATGGCATGCCGGCATACCGGCGTCTGCCAAAGGGTGAACTGGAAGGGGCAACGGCCATCAGGCCACCGGGAGGCTTAGAGCCTTCCGATGAACCCTGTCTCATCATGTCCGCCGAGCCCGAGGACGGTACGTCCGACACGGGTTGCAGCGATGTGCCAGACCGGCGAGCCGACGACTCAGCTTCAGCTTGTCTACCCAACAGCATACTAAGCGTGGGGGGCTCGCGGTCTTCCGCGCCCAGGCTGATGCTGCGATTCGCAGCAAAGGCGAGGTCGCCGTCGTCGTCGTCCACCATGGCGCGATTCTGTTGAGCCACCGAGCTGGATCGTCGCGGATGTGTGCCAATTCTGGGCGAGATGGGAATGTCAATAGCTGTAGTCCCATCCTGGGTAATAGTGTCTTCCCTGGGGAGCTGCGTGTTTTCCGCACTCGGGTTGGTTCGCTCGCTCCGAGGTTGACTTGCGTTGTAGCTGATGATGGAGTTTTCGCTTAGGCGAGAAGGCACGGCAGGCGTGTGAGGGGTATGGGGAGACAGAGGCTTGCCTGGCGAAGAGGACACCGACACGGACGCTGGCGCAGCCATACTAGGGACGTTCGAGAGTTGTCGGCTAGATGAGCTCGATGAGCGCTGCATTTGCATCGACGAAGTCATTGAGTCGGTCAGGGCATTGTTCGATTCCTTCATAAGATGGAATCTCGAAAGCTGAGCAACCGTACGGTTCGTCGCTCCCTCACCCTTTTTGCCCGACTCAAAGCTCTTGAGCGTCTTCTTGCTATCGAGAGCCTTCAAGAAGTCGGAAATCTGGTCATCGTCGGTTTGCAGAGACCCCGAACTGCCTCCTCCACCCGCTTCGGCCAGGAGACCCGAACCAGGCTGAGCCACAGACGAAGAGGAAAGGCTTTGTCGTCCGCTGCTGCCCTGTTCGTCATCGCCGGCCTTGCTGGCACCACCAAACGACAGCCGTCCTTTGCGATGTGTGAAGCTGCTACTGTAGCGGCTGGTGGAGGATGGCCGCGGCGAACCTACCACGGCTGCCTCGGCGGGCGGGGGACCGCCTCGGAGAGAAGCAGGCATCCCTGCTGTCAGAGACGTGCGGTTGCGAGGCTGCGTAAGGGCGTTGAGAGCCGCGGCGCGGGAAACGGGGGATGCGGGGGATTCGGAATCCAACATCCGTGGAACGGGTGAACCGGACAGGGAGCCAGCTTTGAAGGGTTGAAACGAGACGGACGGCCGGCGACCAGTGCTACCGAAGCCCTTCATGGACGGTCTCGATGCAAGGCCGGCAACAGGCAGGGAGCTCGGCGGGTTCGGTACGTTACCTGTTGGTACGGATGACGGTGGCGAGCTTGTGTCGGAACCGGGGGGTCTCACGGCTTTAAGGGCAGATATAGGACTGGTACCCAAGGGGCCATCGCCGTGAAATGTTGAAAGACTGCCGTATGTCTGGTGAATGTCCGACAAATTCCGGCTCCGTCTATGAGACGGAAGAGACCCTACCTCGGGGTCATTCCTTCGGGTGCTCTCCCGCCGTTGAGGCAGCGATGGTTTGAAGAAGTTCTCGTCGACGCCCATGAATCGCGAACTCAGGAGCGCCTCTGAATCATCCACCCGGAGGTTGCATTCATTTCTGTACGTCACAGATGCATAGAAGCGGCCGACGGGCACCTCCAAGTCTCCAAAAACGTAGTCGGTCACAACATCCGGCCGACCGTCGTACAACGGATGCCTTAGCCGGTCGAGGCCGCCAGTGTCTGGCTCGCCGGTCCGGATACGGCACCGGGGTTCCAAAGATGGGTGGACGCCTTTCGTCAAAGACGTCTGAGAGAACTTCCAGCCGGGAAGGATCCTTGTCGCAACAAAGAGTGACCGAAAGAAGACAATGCTCTTTTTGTAAATGGCCGGCAACGTTGGGCCAAAATCGTCCAGGTCTGTAGTGGGTATTGTCTTCAACTCGATGCGCCACCTCTCCAGAATCACCTCCGTATTTCTTTTTGAGGGCACCAGGCGCCCGTCATCGCTCGAATCAGACGAGTTGAGAGCTTCCATCACGTCCCACCTCTTTCCATTTTCGTCGACGATGACCAAGCTCTGGCTCGGGGTCAGGCGGGAGGTGTCGAGATACGTTTCAATGATGAGGGGCAAGGGCTTGTTCTCAAAGCTACCGCAGTTTCGCCAAATGCGAAGTTCCTCTTTGAAGTCGTCGAACTCTTCCGTCTCGATTTGAAACTATAGACAGGCAGAAGATCAGTAGGGGAGCGCGAATGGCAGAGCAGAGGCGGCCAAAGCCAGCACTCACCCACTTATTCAGCTTCTTGTTGCCGGATCCACGAGTTGTGTATATGGGCTTCAGTTTCATACGAGATTGTAGAACTAGCGATGCGGCCTTGGTATGGAAATTCTGGGCAGAGTTAGCCCGCATACTTGACTGAAGCGCTCCGCAAGTTCTCCCCCAACCTACCTGGATTATCTGATCCAGCTTTTTGACGGCATCGGCGGACACCGCGCCCGGGGGCGTTTCGGCAGTGGGCGATGGTGCAACAGAGTCGCGACCAGAAGCTCCGGAGCTAGCTCTATCACGAGCACCAAGGATGCCTTCCCTCGGATTGTTCGTCCGCACGGGATTCGTTTGGGGGGCGGAAGCGGGGGAGGAGACCCGTGGGGCGGGTCGAGCTTGTTGATGCATCTTGTCTCGGGATTGCAACCAGTCCCAGGGACAGGAGAACAGACGTCAAGGACCTGTTTTCGTGGGCGCCGCGGCGAGTGGGATAGGATTGCGGTGCGGTGCAGGGTCGCAGAAGAAGAGGTGGCTCTAGGCAGGATGCGGGAGGGGATTCGCGATGTCGACGTCGGGGTGGCACCGAACCTGCTCATCCATCCTTCATGACAACAGGAATGGGTGACCCAAGACGTCGATGTCTCTCGATTCAGCAACGTTTGGCCGCGGAAGGTGGCTCGGTATGGCGGAGGGAGAGTGAGGCTCGATACGGCGCAGGGGCCAGCGGCGGGGGCTCTTTGTGGAAATGGGCACGGCGAGGTAGGTAACGGCGGGCAGGGCAGCGTCAGCGTGGAGACGATGCAGGCAGGCAGGCAGGCAGGCAGGCAGGCAGGCGGGCGGGCGGGCGGGGAACGGAGCTTCGATGGCGATGGCGCACAAGCAGGCCAAGGGCGTTGCGTTTGGTTAGCACGCAGAGCGGCAAGGCTGCAGTGCGAAAAATGGAGGAGCTAGGCGGTGGCTTCGACCATGGCTTTTGGGTTGCCTCGGATGGGTGTAGTCTGAAGAAGGGACCTCTTGCGCAAGCCCAATAGTCCAGACAAGTCTCTCCGGAATGCGCGACTGATTGTGGGATTCGGGGAGAAGACTTGGAAGAACAGAGGGAGCTGGATATACAGAGTATGGCGTCTTGTGGCAGTCGAGTCGGAGGTTATCGGCCTTGTTGTCATCCGCTCTTAAAGGTTGAGCCTCGTGATGGTTGACAAGTACCCTCCCGTCATCGAGTCACCTGCTTCGGGGGCAAGTGTGCTTTGGGCGGGAAGCAGGCGGTGTATATCTCGTGTTGGTTGACGTTCGTGGGCAGTAGGGGGAAACCAGGGGGAGGGGCGTAGACTAAAGATGGCGCAGAGGCAGAAAAGATCAGACGGTATAAGCTGACTCGAAAAGAGAAAAAAAGCGAGATAGAGAATGATACAGCAGCAAAGATTAGGGGAAAGGGACGGCAAGCGGAGGAGAAGAGGAAGAGGAGGGCAGGGAGTTGGGGAGAGGGGGGGCTACTGTATGATAAGACGCAATGGTCCAATGTTGATGATGTAAAGCGAGGACAGGAAACGGGCGAAACAAAGGGATTGTTGTCTGGGGAATTTGCCGGGTGACACAGGAGATGCGGAGAAGGTGGATGGGATGGGAAGGGTGAATGGAGAGCCAGAGCCAGAGAAAGAGTGAGAATGAGAGTGAGAGTGAGAGAGGGATAGACAGACAGACGTCAGGCGAGATAGACAGAAGCAAGACCGGGCAGGACAAGACGAGGAGGCAGCGGATGACATGGATGTAGTGTACTGCAGCTGGCCCAGGTCCACTGGTCCAATGTGGTTGGGTTGTACGAGTAGGAGCAGCAGCAGCAGCAGCAGCAGCAGCAAGACAATCAACGACAGTGGACTGGGACTGGGACTGGGACTGGGACTGGGACTGGGTCTGGGTCTGGGTCTGGGTCCTGCAGCGAGCGGCAGCGCATCCGCAACCGCAGCGCCCCGGTACCCCTAACAAGCATCCGCAGGTTGAGCTGTGGGCATGGGGGGAGAGGAGGGTTGGGACGGAAGAGCAAGGGTTATCGATTGGCGTGTCTCTGTCTTCTCTGCCTGTCGTCGAGAGAGGGAGAGAGAGGCATCTACCTACCGACCTAGGTAAGGTAAGTAGGTAGAAAGAAAGTTGCAAGTTCCTCAGGCACCAGACATCATAGACACAAACACGGGTCACTGGCTACAGGCAGGAAACTACCTGGCTCCTCAACGTTAAGGTACCCTGACTTGCCCCAAAAGTTTCGACCAAGTATCGTGCTCTAGACCGTTCGTCATGCATGCACACACACACATACACAGAGAGAGAGAGGCTCATTGCGGTTAACTCGTTCTTCCACTTTGTCAAGACTCAAGTGGCTTGCGTAGCTGCGAGGCACAAATAAGTGAGGGAAAAGGTACTACTTCCTAGGAATACTGTTGCTGCTGCGCCATGAGGCGGTGCTTACCTTATCTAGTAGCACCTGTGATGCCTATTCAATACTCTGTACAGATAATGTCTACTACTCCGTAGCCTTCGTAATGGGTGCGGTGCCCAGACCTGGCTTGATCCCTGCTAAGCTCATTCTCGACTCCTCGTGTCTCGACATCGACTCGAACCTCGACGATTCCACAATCCAACCCAGATAACGCCGCAAGCTGTGCCTGTCCACTGGATTACCATTTGCGACGCGGGGGCCTCTGCACCAGTGCACATATTGTACTGTACCACTCAAGGCGTCCAAAGGCTTGATTGTCCTCGGCCTCCAATCGTGTACCAGCTCCGGGCGAGGGACGCCGAAACGGCGATTTGCGGCAGTCCTGGTCCACCGGTGATTGCTTGCTTGTCGTTAATGCGTCAAGTCGATTGCTTCACCTTCAGCACGCAATCAGGCGCTCAATGCGTCCAAGTCATTGCGGCTGGCATCCGGTGTCTAACAGCTGGAATCCAGTCCTGGTATGCCTGATCCACACTGCGGTACTCGAACGTACCTAGGTACTGTACAGATAGGCAGTGAGCCCATCCATCATCACCCATCATCATCCATGCTTCTTTTTATACCTATATCGTAGGTATCTTGCGGCTGACGGCCAACCCTTGTCGTCCATCAAATGAACACCCAAGGTCAACAAGGTCCATGGCTTTTTGCCGTCGCCATCTCCGTCGAACAGGCCAAGGCCAAAAGGAGCGAGCACCAACCAACATCACTGCAGCCGGCTCGTCACGTATCACTTGCCCGCCTCTGATCTTGTAATCTCCACAGCTACTACCTACCTTTGGCTACCTACCTACCTACCTACGTGACGCTCTGAAGTTGGTGGCTAGTCAATCCAGTCTCTAGGCAGATAGAGACGGTCTACTCACTCCGGGCTGTAGCCTGTTGCTTAGAGCTGCCCGGCGCCACGCGCGGCAACCCCAGTCACGCTCGACCTGGACCTTTTCTCTTCCTCACTCACCCACAAGCCGAACGAGTCATCCTCCTCGGATCGCCAATGAATCGACACCAGCACATCATCTCTTATCGCCCTCATCGCCGCCGTGCGTGTTGCCGACTGGCAAGGCACCTCCGCAAATCGGACCCTGTTTCCGACCGTCACACCAACGCTTCCTGTCCCGCCCCCCGAATCAAAGGGGCGCCGCATGCTGGAGAAAATCGCCGATGGAGCTCGCAATCCCGAGCATGTCCTTCTTGGCAACGTTTCTCCCGTCACATGGTGCAACCGATCTGGCCCGCCCCGCTGAACAACCACCCATTGGGACTCCTCAGTGACACACAGCCATCGTGGAACAAGATGGCAACCGAATTGGAGTGAAGAAGTCTCTTTCTCTCTCTCTCTCTCTTTCTCTATCCGACCATTGTCCCGTCCTTTCCTCTCGTAGAACTAATGGCCAACAATTTGGCCCAAACCTCCGCCCCGCTCACAGTGTCACCATCCGTGCCCGCCATGGCCAACCATATGTTTGTTCTGTTCTCTAGCTACCGTGACACCAATGCCCCCAAAACGCCGGTAGATTGTACCCGATAATCAAGATGCGGATGCAGACGCAGATGCAGATGCATTTGCAGATGCAAATGCCTTACCACCTCTCCCCCGTCCGCGATTGCCTCGCCCTCGCGTGTTGTTCGCCGGCCCGCTCGAGGCCTTAGCCGGTCTCCTGTCGGTTTCGGCGCTGCCGCCCGTACCTTGCTCCTGCCCCGGGTGGCCGCCACTTTTGCTACCCCCGGAACCACCACGGCCGCGTCTCCCTCGTTTGCTGTCCTTCTGACTCCTTCCCTCCTTCGCCTTGTCCTTGGCTTCTCTCCGGGCCTCCTCCTCCTGCACACGCCTCGTCTCCTGGTCCCACCACTGCTGAAACTCCTGCTCTTGCTGTATCTCCTGCATCGACCTCTTTGCAACCGCTTCCTTGACAATCTCCTGTTCACGCTTTTGTTGCCCAATGATGTCTTGCAGGCTCAGCCCCAGGATCGGCTCGGCCTTGCTGGCCGGCGTCATGTACGATTTTGAGTGCGGTACCAGGGGCTTCGCCGCCGACTGACTTAACGAGGTGCTCGGTACTGCAGGAGAGCTAATCACACGGGACTGGCCCGGGAAACGTGTGTCCGGCGACGCGGCTCTTCGTGGCGACGATTTCGCAGAACTCTCAACCGAGAGCAGCGGCTTGGTCTTGGCCGCTAGAGGCGACATTCCCGTGGCCGAGTCCTCCATCATGGCGTCCTTGAGTGATGTCTTAGGTCCGCTTGAAAGCACCTTCCAAGGTGCCGGTTTATGGCTGACCGCCTCCGGATCCCAGGCCACTTTAGGTTGTTGAGCTTCGGCCTCGAGCGCTGCTTGTGCCGCCGCCTGGGCCAGCTGCTGCTTCTTGCGCTCCTTCTGCGATATCTTGGGCTGAGCTGGCTTTGGAGAGGCCTCCTTGCCCTTTTGGGCGGCAATGCCGGCCGACAGAGCCGATTTCGTTGGCGTCTCTGTCAAGACCTGGCCCAAGTCCATCTTTTCCGTCGGGAGAGCCGCTGCGGCCCACGGGCTGCCGGACCTTTGAGCACCGAACCCGCGAGAGTCCGTTGGCGAGGGGCTTATGCCAAGCTGGCCGAGTATACCCGTCGGATGGCTTTGCACCGGGAACTGAGGCGACCCGGCTTGGCCTTTTGTGTCCCTCCAGGGACCTGATAGTGAAGGCAGCCGTTCCATCTCAGACCGCCCCTTCATGTCGGCGGCCCTTTGCGATGGAGAGGTGGGAGGGGAAAGGCCTTCGTCATCCATGTTGAACATGAGGTCCCCTTGAGAGTCTTTGGGTCTCAAAACAGGACTGAATGGCTCGTTCCGGCCGGCCTTGGACCTGCGTCGGCTTTTCTCTAAGTTGGGAGACACGGCAGCGGCCACATCATCAAGGCTGCCGTACCTGGTGGTCCTGAACGAGGACGACATCCTCTTGTCGTCGTCTCGCTGCGTGGACCGGAAAGCCATTTCTCGCACCCTTCTTCGTCGCTCTTCGTCAATGTCGAGTGCAAGATCAGGGTCCTTTTCGAACAAAAGCATCTCGGCTCGGCCACTCCTCGCAAAAGGATAGCGAGCCAGCTGATTCTCTCGCACGACGGTGTCCAACTCCTCCAACAGATCATCTTCCAAGTCATCCAAAAGGTGGTTCTCCAGTACGACCTCCATCTGCAAGCAGATATATTCCAGGCCGGCGTCCTTGAACTCTGTAACCGAACAAGCGCTGATTTCGTTTAGGAGCAAGGCAATATTCCGAGTATTGGCGAAGCGCGCGATGATAAACTGGCAAATCTGGGACAGCCGGTCGAGCATGAGCTCGTTCGCAATACTCATTACAGACATGACGAGATCGGAGAAATCATCAATGTTCGCTGCAGTGGCTTCGTTGAAGAGCTCGGACCCGACGTCTGCGTAGAGGTATCGCAAGACGTACCGAAAGGCCTCGGGATCGCAGTGAGTCAGATCCACCCGTACGAGCTCTTCCTCGTCCATGTCGTCCCGGCGGCCCGCGAGCCACATTCCGCCGGCGCGTCCATGGAAGAGACCTTCGAAAAACTCGCACCGTTGACGCATAAGTTGGCTGTGAATCGGCACCTCTTCACCGTCGAGCTCAACGAGGGCATCCGCGTCCTCGTAGTACCTCGCGTCATGCGTCGCCTTCAGCAAATCTTTGTCAAGCGATTTCTCTGCCGTTGTCTGTAGACGCACGGACACTTCAAGCTTCGTCATGTCTAACCTGGTCGCCAGCTTCATCAACTCGTTTCGAACATGACGGTACTTGTGAGCCAAAGAGGGCGCTTGACGGGTGTGGTTCCAGGCCGGAACGACAGTGTCATCGTAGCAGTAGACCGCCAGATTGACCAGAGAGAGCAAGTCGATGGATTCGAATGTGACGACTGTCTTACCCTCGCCATCTGCCAGCCTCAAAACTTGAGGGATCTCACACTCGCCGCCATTGCGGTACTCGCTTAGCAAATTTCGCAGAACGCGGCTTCGAGCTGTCAGAAGCCATGAGTGGACCGGAATTCTAATGTCCGGTGAACTTGAGGTACGGATCTCCATGTTGAAATCCTTCTGCGGACTCCCGTACAGGAATCGGCGCAGATCACATTCCAAGTCCGCACTCTTGAGAAGCTCGAAGGCTAAATCTCCAATGCGATATTTCAAGTCTTCAGCCTTCCAGAACCCGAGCGTGTCCTTGTCACAGCCATCCGGCGTCGAGGCTTGGAAACCTCTCAATACAAGCAAAGATGACACATCATCCCAGAGGGACTGTTCATTGATGCTGATCTGTTGCTTCATTACGTCGCAGTCTTTGCGAATTGCTGCAAACGCCCCAAATGTGGAACTTCTGACAGCGACGGCGTTCGTCACGCTAGGGACGCGCTGAAACTTGAAGTCCTTTCGCTTGATATCCGACGACCCTGGTATGGCGGCATCTTTTGCTTTGGCACGCTTGATTCGCCGCCAGACTGCACCCGACTCTGTGCAGATAATGACAGCGCCGTGCTCGCCAACGCTCGCCGACTTGACACCGTCCTTCCGGGCGTTCCACACGCACTGCGGCGTCGTGACAGCGCCCTTGATCTTGGATGGGTTTGTTGTGGAAGCGGCCGCGGGGGCAGTATCAGTCTTGTGATTCAGCGTCATGGTGAAAAGATCGCCTCTCGTGGTGATCGCAGCAATCGTCTCACCACCAGAGGTGATACGGCTAACTTGGTTTCTCGCTGAGCTGTACCTTGTCGACATGGACGTGGTGAACTGGTGGTTGATTAAAACATCAGGGGAGGGAAATTTGACAAAGTTGTAGCCGTAGCTGGTAAACACGCAGACGGTGCTATCAGCCAGCAAGACTGTGGTCGCCTTATCAATGGCGGAGACTGCGGCGATGGGCGAAGAGAAGAGGGATGCAGCAACTTTGCGGGGTGTTTGTTGAACGTCCAAAGACCTCGAATCGGCATCCATGAGTGCCAGCTGGCCAAGGTTCTTACCCCAGCAGAACAGAGACGTCGATGTGTGGGCCACGGAGTGTACGGCGGATGCTGCAACGCCTACGACGACTTCCTTCTTGAGCGTCCCAAACACTTGTCGCGGGGTGGTGCTCATCGGTTCTTCATCTTGCCTAGCCGGCGGCGGCAAGCTGTAGCCCAGCTGAGAGCTGCTGTTGGATCCCCAGGTCCAGAGTTCGCCGGCATCCGTGACTGCCATGGTGTGGTTCTGACCAAGCGCGGCCTGTACCACCTTTTTATCGGCTAGAACTCCCTGGACTGGCACGAAGCGGAACTGGGTATTCTCGTCGCCCAGACCAAGACGTCCGCCACGACCGACACCACAGATGTACAGGTTTGACACAGGATCGGTTGTCAAGACGACTGTGTGCAACTTGGACAGGACGGCGTCGTGAATTCGTAGCGGTCGGTTCCTGATCAAGGCGGGTATTTCCTCCATGTCTGCGTCGTCAGCCGCAGGGTTTGCCGTTCCTTTCGACTTTGCGAGATGTTCCTCATGGAATTCGCGCACGAGTTGATCCGGTCTCTTCAGAGTGATCCTCTCGGGATACTGCCGATCATCTTCGTCACCAACCCCAAGCGAGATGTTTCGGTTGCTTCCGAACATGAAGATCTCCTCGCCCTCGGATGCGCCGCCGAGTGCGGCCACGGACCTCATCAATGCCTGGCCTCCATCAGAGGCGTCATCCAAGTCCGAGTCGAGGTCTGAAACCTCCGAGTCCCCCGATTCGCCAAGGGTTCGCACAGCAATAGTCGAGTTGTACAGATCGAAAGGGCTATTGCCTTCGCGGTCCTTGGTCTTGATAAGCTGACCAGCCTTGGCCACGGAGCTCCCCAGCGTCTGTTCCGTCAAGATTCTGCGCTCTCGTTCGAGGAGCAGGCGCGCAATCGCAACATTTCCGTTGTATAGTGCCCTGTGAAGAGCATTCCAGCCGCTCTCGGTGTCTTGTACGTAGAGATCGACGGAGGGGTGGTCGAGCAGTGCCTGGACGAAGAGGACGGCGGTGGAATCGGTCGAGGACGCGGCTCGGAGGAGCACGGTGAGACCGGCGTGGTCGCGGCTGTTGACTTCAGCCTTGCCGAGGCTCGTGTTGGTGTTCTTGAAAGAGGAGGCGCCGATGCCGACGGCGGAGGCCTTGCGCGATTTGACGTTCCGGGGAGAGGTTCCGTACGGACCGGGACTACCCCCCAGGGGTCCAGCGGCGCCTATGCCTGGGCTCCTCGTGGCGGTTTGAGCCGTGTGGCCGGCCGGGGCCAGTAGACGCCGAAAGCGTTCGACATCCTTTTCCCAGTAAAATTTCCAAAGTAGATGACTCATGGGCAAGGGGTAAGCAAGGGACCCTTCCAGCACTTGGATAGCACCTCGCTGTGACTCTCTGGGATCACGGCTTGTTTAAAGGTGCGGTTCCGAGCGCGAGAAGAGCGGTATCGTTGTGGTGTTCTTTTCCTATGGTTTTCTTGTGCCTTTGGGGTTCAGGGTCGGCCAGGGAGCGCGTCGAGTCGTTTGCGAGGTCACGAAGCCCTAAGGGAGAACGAAAGGTTGTTTAATGTTGCCACTTGGTCGTTTGGCTTGGAACTTCGGGGATCTGTCACGCAATGGCGATTAGACGTACGGAGTTGCGGATGGAGTAACAGGTATCGCGGTCGTGAGCGCTTCGGTTGCGATGGCTGGAAGGGCTAATTTAGACGGAGAAGGCGGCGAAAGCGTTGATTGAAAGGCGCGGAAAATGCTCGTGAAGGAGGCGGGGTCGACGATGGGAGACTGAAGGTATTCATTCAAATGCAAACCCAACCAGGGCACTTCAGCGGCGGTTGTGCGCGTCAGAGCCCACCAACTGCCTATCTGCCCACCACAAAATTCCCGCCGTCGTCGCGCAACCAATTAGACGCCCGCATGAGAGCTTGTGCTCTGGTTGCAGGTCAGACAAGCTTCACCAAAGGCCACAGGTCGAGCCACATGGCGGCCCGGGCAGTGCGGGACCGGATTCGCAACACCAATTACATGCAAGCTACCTTGTAGGTACGGACGCTAAGCTGTCTGTCGAGCGACCTATTCAGGTATATTATGTGTAGCCCAAATCGCAGTTGGGACGAAGGGTTCCGACGCCATGAAGGCCCCAAATGCCAGCAAACACCACGCTTACAGAGCAAAGTCATCGGAAAATGACCTCTATACGGATGTTGTCTTTCGAGTTGTTGCAGGATGATGCAAGACAACCTACCTTCCTTACCTAACATAAGTGAGGTATGTATGTAGTTGTCCTCGACACGATCAATGTAGCTCACGAAGTGGTCGTCATGGTTCAAGTTTTCTTTCAACTCATTCCTCCCATCACAACACTCATTCCCACGCTTCACCTTGATGGGCCCCAACTAATGGGCTAACTCATTGGCGAAGGAATCTCACCCATTCCCACCACGAGGCTTCCAAGGAGAGATATAGTTTGGAGGGAGACTCTCTCTCCCCTTGTTTTGGACCATTGGAATTTGTGGAGAGCTACCCCAGCCAGCAGTTCCTGTACCCCGCCACGGTGCTGAACCTCAGCGCTGCCAGCCTGCCATTGCCTTGGGGTCATTTCTTGCTGCCGCTTGTCACGGCTGGTTTTTGGCAGGGCTGCATTGTTCGAGTTTCAAGCACCTCGCGAAACCCCAACCTGGAGCAACCGACAGATGCGCCAAACATGCCGACTGGGGGTTGTTCATACAAATATACACGAATAAACTCTTATCTTAAGTACAGCACACTAGTTATAGAGACTGACGCAGACGATAGAGCATTCGCTCAATACCAAAACCCGCACCAAATGATAACTTGACCAAGATCTCGTGCGTCGTCGCTGTTGCGTCGGAATCATCGCCCAAATCTCGGCAAACAACGGTCACTCCTGGAGCATCGGGCAGCATTATGTAATGCAGTTTGACAGAGTTCACCTCGAACCCATGCCCGCTTCACCGAGAGCGCGCCAATCACAGGCATCTCGAGCGTCAGGGACGGGACGATGAGAAAGACTCGGTAACTTGGGAACCTGCTGCAACTACGAAGTCGATTAGGGTCCTGGCTCCCTGACTACTACTATGTAGGCCCCCCCGGTCTCGTTCGATTTTCGCCTGTTCTGCTTACCTAGTTACCTGCTTAGTGTGTCTACCAAATTCCCGTCGTCTCCCCCCCAAACCCCAAAAACCAACCCAAAACCTTTCCCACCGAGGTACGCACCAAGCCCGCCCGTTTTATTTTGTTTCTCGGTATCTTGTCAATCGCGCATCCGTTACTCATTTCGAGCAAGCTAACTTTCGCACTTCGCAGCTGCCTACCTTCAACATGTCGACCGAAAAGCCCCTCCCTTTCATTTACCAGTTCGCCGCAGGTTCGTTTCGCCTGATCCAAAACCCCCACCACCGCGATATCGGACCCGAGATACTGACCGCTGCATCCAGGCGCCATTGCCGGTGTCTCGGAGGTCAGTACACCAGCAAAGCACGCCGACATGAATTGACAGACGTGCTCACACACCCACGACTCTAGATTCTGGTCATGTGAGTCTACAATCCTCGTGCGACAAAGCGCAAGGCCGACCCCCGCTAACCCATCAACAGGTATCCTTTGGACGTCGTCAAGACACGAGTGTGAGCTCCGCCTCGATTCTCTACTGCGCGCGCGCGCACGGTATCCGACTGACACGATCTGTTCAGGCAACTTCAGACAGGAAAGGGCGTTGGTGCCGACCACTACAATGGCATGGTTGACTGCTTCCGCAAGATCGTCCGCAACGAGGGGTACGCAATCCACCCCGCCTGCCCTTGGGGCGTTCACCAGCTTACGAAACCGCAGCTTCGCGACACTATACCGCGGGATCACCGCCCCCATCCTTATGGAGGCTCCCAAGCGCGCGACCAAGTTCGCGGCCAATGACGAGTGGGGCAAGATCTACCGCAACCTTTTCGGCGTCGCCAAGATGAATCAGTCTCTCTCCATCTTGACCGGTGCTAGTGCCGGTGCCACCGAGGCCTTCGTTGTCGTCCCCTTCGAGCTCGTCAAGATCCGGCTGCAAGACAAAGCCTCCGCCGGCAAATACAACGGCATGCTCGACGTCGTCCGCAAGACCGTCCAAAACGAGGGCATCCTGGCCATGTATAACGGCCTCGAGAGCACCATGTGGCGCCACGTTCTCTGGAACGCCGGTTACTTTGGCTGCATCTTCCAGGTCCGCGAGCTGCTCCCCAAGGCCGAGAACAAGACGGCTCAGGTCACCAACGACTTGATCTCCGGTGCTGTCGGTGGCACCATTGGTACTGTCATCAACACCCCTATGGACGTCGTCAAGTCCCGCATTCAGAATAGCCCCAAGATCCCCGGGTCAACTCCCAAGTATAACTGGGCCTGGCCCGCCGTTGCCACTGTCGCCAAGGAGGAGGGTTTCGGTGCTCTGTACAAGGGCTTCCTGCCCAAGGTTCTCCGTCTCGGCCCTGGAGGTGGTATCCTGCTCGTCGTCTTCACTGGCGTCATGGACTTCTTCCGCACCCTCAAGACCAACGCTTAGACTTGACTATAGAAAAGATAGGAACCCAAAAGAGAAAAGAAGGAACGAAAAAAGACAAGAGTGGGAAGATCCGATATTGTACATCTTATACGGGCAGATACCAACGCCGGAGTTTTGTATTCTGGCGCTCAGCAATGCAATCATCATTTTCGAACTCTGGTTTTTGCGTCAAGCTGTGAAAGTCATGATTGCGGAGGGAAATGTTACTAACTAGGCCGATAGATATTGCCTGGAGAAGGCGTTAGCTTGATAGACACATCTGGGCAGCCATTGACGATAACGAATCGGTGGGGTGGGAGGCTGTCTTCGCCTGATGGGCCAACAGACTTGTGTTTGTGGTATTGACTTATTGCGTCGAGGCATATCTTCCGAGCCCCTCAGATTTTGCGGAAGACGTCGAGGCGGCAGTTCTCTCCTCACATCATAACAGCAAACTTTGGTGCTGCGGACTAGTTCCATATTGACGTCTCCGTACCCTCGCTCTCCTGGCTAGATATCTATTTGTGGGTGGCTCTTGCCAGAGCACCAAGAAGCCATTCGCAACATCTTCCGGCATACGTTTACACGGGATATTGGGGCGCCTATACACAATACTTGGGGATTTTAACAAGTCTTGACATCTGAACTTTTACACCGTTCTTCTACAAGACCAAATCGATACCTTCCTCCCGCGCGGTGCTTCGCCCTTGCCTCTGGATATTCTTCGGCAACAACAAAAGACTCACTCATCCGCAGAACATTCGAAATCTCACCCTGCAATCTTCCTTCAACTCACACACCTTGAAGCTTGACCCCCCCCCTCAAATCGAACCCCATCTCTTCATTAGCGGCCTTGAGAACTGTTCTTTCTTACGTTCTCATCCTTCGATAAAACCACGGGCCTACAAGGAGACCAGAGCTACCTCAGTTGCGAGAACTTATATCACTCGGTTCGCCAGGTATTCTCTGAGCAACTTGCACGTCTCACTTCACACATTCGGCCTCCCTCTTGCAAGTAAGTACCACAAGCAGAGCCCCGAGGAAGCCTTCCCGTCTTGCCAGCTCTTGCCCACTCACCGTCGGTTTTCTCTTTCTTGTTCTTGAAAGTCCCTTTCAGAGAGAAAACCAGTCGTCCTCGTGACATCATCGTCGCCCAATACGCCAGGCGGTCTCACTGCACCGATAACCGTATTTTCCAGCACCATTTTACTTACTCGTCGTTCCTAGAACAGCATCACTTTCTTGCTGCAAGCCTACCTGGCGAAGCTTCTTCTCGATAGTGCAATCCAGCCTGGGTAAGAACGCTTGTGGTCCCTTCCGTTTACTGCTATCTTCCTAGGACTGGGTTGGTCTTTCCCTCCTGCTTTTCCTCTTCCTTCTCTGTCTCATCACATACCAATTCCCCTTTCCCTTGTTGTTCTACTTTATCCTGGCCCCAGTACCCACTTCAACACCTTTTCACAACATACCACAATTCACAGTGTTCTTTCCCGGTCTAACTAACAAAACCCAGTGATGAACCATTCCAGTCTTGTCACGTCCCTTACAAAGGGCACGATGCATGACATCAAGAGGTCACTCTCCGAGGGTACTTCAGTCTCGCAGGCCGCTCCTACCACAGGAAGTCTACTCACGCCCCCCTCTGTCCCGGCTTCTTCAAGCGGTAATCGGCCAGTCAGTGCGAGACCGACTTCGCTTCAACAGAGTGTGGTCACCAACGTTACAAAGGTATCAACTGCTGGTCCGTCGTCGGCAGAAGACACTGGTCTGGAGCCAGCTCTGGAGGGTTTACATGTCACTGGCCGCTCGCAGTCTTCCCATGCTTCGGGACCACTTTCCGACAATCCGTTAGCTATTGGAGGAAGCTCGTCAAGCCGATGGTCTAACCATGAGGCCGAGCTAGAAGCCAACGGACTTGTCATATTGAAGGCCCACGAGGGCAATGAAGCACGTCGACACTACAACTCAAACGAAGACGAAGTCGAGTCTAATTACGGTGATGCAACATCGGAAGACGGCATAGAGCCCGGCAGTTGTGTCGGAGATGCTTCTAGCATGTCATCCATCAACAGCGAGAACCGTGGAGAGATTGATACTGACGTTGGCGGCGAAGTTGACGAAGGAGAGCCCATGGACGAGGACGAAGATGCAGAAAGTGAGTCTGACGACGACGACAACGACGATGACGATAGTCACGACGGCATGCCGAGCACCCACGATGATGAAGGTGACTCCATCTCTTCTCAACCTCCTGTTGATCTTGAGCGAGTTGGCTGCAGCAACGAGTGCCGAAGGGAATTCTGTCAGGGTGTCGAATTCTATGACAAGCAAGTCGAGGCACTCGAGAACAAGCTCCGGAATCTTACCATCGCGAACAACGGGCTGAACGCCGAGGTGGTCAAGGCGAACCAACAAATTGAAAAGTTGAAGTGGAGAAGCGTCTCCAAGAAGAGAACCAAGACAACCTGGCACGAGAAACTGTGTCTGTTTATCACCGAACCTGACAACTCCCAGGCCATGCCTTACAACAAAATCTACCGACTCTGCTGCAAGGAGGAGAATATGAGCACCAGAATCAAATATGTCCACCCGGACCTACGTCTTCGACCCCCCAAGAACAGCGAATCTCAGCAAGA
Organism: Colletotrichum shisoi; assembly: GCA_006783085.1. Classification (NCBI taxonomy): domain Eukaryota; kingdom Fungi; phylum Ascomycota; class Sordariomycetes; order Glomerellales; family Glomerellaceae; genus Colletotrichum; species Colletotrichum shisoi. The sequence goes on along the minus strand of PUHP01000053.1, from coordinate 49,892 downwards.
TATACTGCAGGGCCTGTCGACAGATGAGGCCGAGAGTGACGGACCCACAGCACTGTTCGTGCAGGACGACGAGCAGCCGGGAGGAGTCAATCAAACGCAGTCGCAAACGACTTTCAACACTTTCCCATTCTCGCAATTGCCCGCGAGTGTTCAAGGCACCATCCTCAAGTTTGTCTTCGTTCAGGAGAACAGATTAATCCATTGCATCAGCCGCCTCGATCCTTACGTCCCCCCCGAGGATGTCACTGAGACCAACGCACACAGAAGTGGCTTGCCCCATCGCTTCCACATTTCCAGCAAGTCGTGCAACATCACTTACGCCATCAGGCCTACTGAGCACCTTGCTCTTCTGTCTGTCTGCAAGCGGTGGTACTACCTCGGTGTCCACGCCTTCTATGGCCTCAACACATTCGCCTTCTCGAGTTTGGGAGAGTTCGGTCGTTTCTGCAATGGCATTGGAGCCGCACGTCGACAGCGCATCCAGCATATCGAGCTTCTGTGGATGGGAAACCAGTATCTCACACACAGACCCTTACGGGAAAAAAGCAAGAATGGCCATCAGCTCAAGTGGGTATCCAAGAGAACCTGGGACATTTCTTCTCTCTGTCAGATGCATCGTCTGAAAAGTTTGACCGTTCACATTGACGAGAGCGGTAGTTCCCACAAGAGACGCAACCAAGAGCCGTCCCATTACATCAACTGGATGGCATCAATCACTGCCGGCCAGCCCAACTTCCGCCTGATGAGATCGCTGCGAACTGTCCAGGGGTTGGATTTCATTTATCAGCTTCGCGGAATGGAGCTCATCCAGTTCTACGATTATGAGATGGCCCGCAAACACGGTGGCCGTCACCCCATCCGTGACTGGTCCTTCTACACGGACATCGAGAACGTGACGGCCATGCCGAAGGCCGGTGAACGGGCTAAAGAAGCAGAGTTTGAGAATCTGACGCCCGTCCTCGCCAACTTTGTGGCACCAGACGAGTATCTGGACGCAGTCAAGGACCTCTATTGCCAGAGTGACGCTTTTGACGCGAAACACGTTTCGCCCCCGGCCAGAGAGGAAGACGATGACGGCGACATTGAGATGCCAGACATCGTGATTCCCGTCCAGAAACACCAAGTAACAGTAGCCCAGAAGACATCTAGTTCAGGAAGTTCCGGTGGCGACAGGAAAGTTGCACCTGCTAGCAAGTCACGCGCCGCCACTGAAGTGCGAGACGACAGCGCTGAAGGTGACACAAGTTCTGATGATGACGATGCCACCCCGAAAGCGATTGTACGCAACGCCCGCTCTGATACGGCTGCGACGCTTACCTCAACTCTTGACAAAAACGGCGATGAAAACAAAAATGTTGACGAGGTTTCCCTGGTTGGATCGAATGCAGAGAATCCCATCGAACTGGAGGATTTCGAGCCCAAGATCACACCCCGATTATACAAGCTTCAACAAGACCAGGAGGCAAGTCGCGAGCCGTCTGTGGCAGGTTCCATAAGCTCACTCTCATCCAGAGAGAGCGAAAGATCCTTTGACACCAGCTGTGACCTGTTTGTTCGTTCATCAACGAGATCAGTGTCGCAGCCTCAGAACAGGCGCGAGTCTACTGCCATGACTGAGACACTCCGAAAGAGAGGTTTCAACGAGCCAGATGTTCACAAGGCCATCAACTTGACAGAAATCGACGATTACATGGGTATGGGCATGGGCTACCCGAGTTTGTCTCAACCTAATACCTCTCGCGAGTTGGCGTCTCGCCAGCCCAACACTTTCAACTACCCCATTGCCCAATCCCATGGGCCCAACCTTTTTTTGTCGCGTCTTTCTAGCGACGATGAAGCAAGCCCTTTCAAGAAACGGCGGAGACGCTAGTTTCCACATCGTGCATTTCATTCACCCCTTTGTGCCTACGCCTGGATAAGAAAGGCCATGCTTTGTGCACTTGGTGCGTCGGCCATGTCTACAGCAAGAACGTGGAAATGTTCTCTTCTTCTTTGCGTTTTTTTCACTCCAACATCTAACAGCAGCATTTCCATTGGAGATAACCAGGGCATACATCATGGCGTTAGAGAGCTTCCAGGATTTATGGCGATACGCTTATTTATACCCCTTTTCTCTCACAATGATCGACATGTATGCCAACGGCAGTCGCACAGATCAACAATTCAGCTCACACTTTCCACAGAATAGCAGTCACCATCATAACCCGGCATAGATAGCAGCTTGTGACCCCAAGCACTGGGTCGACATGGGGCTTTGCAACTATCTGGAGAAAGATTTAGGAGAGATCTGGATTGAATCAGACCATGGTACCGAACGGTCTTATACCGGATAGGTTACCTGGCCCGCATAGCCGGATAGATAGATGCCTAATAGCGATTGACTTTCACATCCCCTATGAACGTAATGGTATCCCGACTTAGTGAAGTCGAACTAGAAAGTGATCTTGGTGCCCTGAAATGCGGCCGTGGTCTGCACCTCTTTAGCCTTCTTCCTCGCCTGCCAACTGGGATGCAGAACGCCCTCATCGTCCTTCTTCGGTGGCGGTCTAGGCTTCATCTCGGGAGCTGCTATCCTCTGCCCCTCCTCTCTCCTACTCCCCTGCCTGGCGCCCAGCGGGTTCGAAGCGCCCTTCTTCCACGGCTTCCTCGGCCCATCCTCCTCGCCGCCGACGGCGCCCTTCTTCATGTCCCATCCACTGTCCCGCGCCCCGGTCTTCTGGGAGTCCGTCTGCTTCTTGACGTGGTTCGCCTGCGCGCCGTACTTCTTCTCCCAGATGGCCTGGCGCTGCTTCTGGCCCAGGCGCTTCTTGGGCGGCGCGAGGTCGAGGTCCGACGCCTCGGATTCTGAGTTTGAGATGTACCCGCCCATGAGCGAGGGCAGGAAGGTGGTCTCCCCGGGCCGACCCGCCGGCTTCTTGGCGCGGGCCTTTTTCTTTTCCTTCCGTGATGCTGGTTCGGGAGACGGCGAAAGGGAGACATTAGCGGCGTTGATGCGGCGTTGTCTGTCCGAGTCCATGCCGCTGTCCGAGTCGTCTTCTCCGTTCGCCTCGTCTTCTTCGTTCTCGTCTCCGTCACTGTTGCTCTCGTCATCTGCAGTGTCTCCGTCCGCGGCTTCGCCCAAGAGGGCCAGGTACTTGGCTTTCATGTCCTCGACGTCGCTCTCGTCTTCCGAATCCGAGCCGCCGAGCATAGCCTCGTACTTAGCCACAACCTTTTCTTCGTCCTCCTCGTCAAGCTCGACCTCGTCGAAATTATCCTTCTTTTCCGCATCTGAAGCATCGCTCTCAGGGGGAATCTCGTCGTCCATATCGTCAAATGGGTTCCCTTCCTCTTCAACTTCGGTACTGACAATGGCAGGCACACCCCTCTCATCCGCCACCTTCACCTTCTTCGCCTCCCTGGGCTGGTATTCTTCCTCCGCATCTTTCTTATCTTCGGTGGTACCCTTCTTGCCCTTCTTCTTCTTTTCCGGTATAGGGACGTTGAGGATCAGGCAAACGCCTCGGACAGCCTTCTCGATGGCCTCCCGGACGTGCACGCGGTTGAACAGACCGCTGGTCACATTGTGCAGCGCCGCCTTCTCATCCTCAGACAGGTCTGGCTTCGGAACACCTTGCTTGATCGCTTCGGGCAGGGCGGGGCTTTCGGCGATTTGCTTGACTTTGAGGAGTGAGGAGTGGAGGTGGGCGTCGGCGGTCTGTTGGAGGTCGAGCGACTAGAGGATATGTCAGTAAAATGGGACTGTATATTACACGTCGATTTGAAATAGCGGCGGAATTCACCTTGAGCACAAGTATCTCTCGTTCCAGTCTCTTGACCTTGTCGGGCGTCGCTTTGTCATCGCGCAACCGCTTGCTGTACCGTTGACGCTCCAATCCTTTCGCGCCCTTCAGAGCACGAAAGATTTCTTTCCGGTAGTCGGCGAGCTTCTGCTCAACGTCGTCCTCGCGTGACCTCTTCCGCTTGACCATCGTGTCGGCTGTTGAGATTCGTGTTTGGTCGTCTCTGTCGCCGTTGCGCAGAAAGGTTTGGAAGAAGCTTCGAAGCTGGCCGGCGCAGAATAGGAAAAATTGTGGTTCGGCCACCGGGTGGAAGCCAATCGATAAGGCGGAGCGCTTCCGAGAACCGCGTCCGGGGTGGGTCGCCCGCTCGGTTGGAAAATCGGGGAAAGGATGATTCTTGGTATCTGATTGGACAAATTGACCTGCTCGATGGCTTGGATGACGTCCACTCTTGGAGGGGCATCCAGGCAGGCACGCACCCCGCCGTTGCGGAGGTGGGATGAGTCTCGATGCGCGCGGCTGTCAGCTCGATGGCCGCATTAGTAATCCATTTTGTGTCTATTTACATGAGCTTAAACTGGGAAATCGAGGAAGGATTCTCTGCCAAGAAACAAGATCGCAACCATGACTGAAAACAAGAACGAATTGGCCGCTTTAGGAGCGGGCACCCTGTTTGGCGTCCATGGCATGGTTGCTGCTATCACGGGCGGAGGCTCTGGTAAGTAATTTGGTTGTCAGTAGTCTCGTGTGTTCTTTATGAAGGCTGAAAACGATCAGGTATCGGTCTCATGATGGCCAAGGCATTGGCCGCCAACGGTGCCGAGAGGGTCTACATTCTGGGCCGGCGTAAGGAGGTACTCCAGGAGGCTGCGTCTTCTATTGGTCCCAACGTTGTCTCATTGGTCTGCGATGTGACCGATAGATCCAGTCTGAGAGATGCGACTGCCGTCATCGAGAAGGAGGCCGGGTTCGTCAACCTGTTGGTCTGCAATGCTGGTGTCGGCGGCCCTCAAGTCAAGGCCCCTTCTGCAGAGATGACCGCTGCCGAGTGGGCCGAGCAACATCTCGAGCACAACAACTCTGACTACACGCGAGTCTTCGACGTAAACGTCACCTCCGTGTGGTATACGGCAATGGCCTTTGTCAAGCTTCTCGACCTCGGCAACCAAAAGGGTAACCTGTTGCAGAGCTCCCAGATCGTTTCGACCAGCTCGATTGCCGCATTCAACAAGAACGCCCCGGGTGGTTGGGCGTATGGCCAGTCCAAAGCAGCCGCAACGCTGCTCACCAAGCAGTTGTCAAGCAACCTGCCTCGCTGGAACATCAGAGCCAACTGCATCGCTCCAGGGTGTGAGTTTCCCCTGGCCCCGTGAACCGGACAGGACTGACATGCTTCCAGTGTTCCCCAGCGAGATGTCAGCGCCCATTGCGAAGCTCTACAGCGACGACGGTAGTGTTCCCAAAGAAATGGTGCCCCTGCAGAGGATGGGTGATACCCAAGACATGGCGGGGGCGATACTATACCTTGCATCCAGAGCCGGAGCCTACTGTAATGGTGCGGTCATCACTCTGGACGGCGGTCGACTTGGCAACTTTCCCACAACATGGCTTGCCTAAATGTTGCGCAGACAGACGACGACAGGGTGTTTTGGGTGGGCATAGACATAATAGTCTTTGCTCGCTTGGTAGATTAGAGACAATATGCAATCGGTTCAGGTGACCAACCCAACGGCAACTCAAGCAACACGGAATGTCGCGCTGTTCGGCAAAGCCGTGCAATGGGATGGAGTTTGGTTTCCAAACTTGAACGTAGGAGTTGAACGACACAAGGTTTCAAGTCAGCATGTAAATTAATCAACTTGTTTCCTGACTCGGCGACTCCCGTCGGCGAGTGAAATATGCGGGGATTATGGGGCTTCACCGAGACCCTATCTCGGATATACACCGGCTAGGGCGCCGGCATGCATCCCTACACGTTGAATTACTATGAGGGGAACCAAGAAAAAAGAGAGAGAGCCCAGACGTTGGACCAGCCTCCCCCACATACTGTTCCCTGCCTTGACGACGGCTCCTCATGCACGTGGCTTAGCTTTGGGCGCTACGGCCTGCTGCACCTTGCCTCTGTCTCTGATTCTATTCCGTGATCGTTGGCCGATTGCTCGAGCTGCGGGAAGCTTTGGGCCCTCGTCGCCATCCGGATCCAGAGCCGTTCTTGTGCACAATTTTTGTTCCCGTCTATCGCCTTCATCTTTATAGCTGCGAACCCATACCGGCAAGAAAAATGTCTCTAGCTAGTATCATGGTGACTGTCGTATATTGGACTTCAATAGTGGCTGC
>PUHP01000053.1:0-34100 GCA_006783085.1 Colletotrichum shisoi | reverse complement strand
GGGGGGGGGGGGGGGGGGGGGGGGGGGGGGGGGCTGTTGGCTTCGGTCCCTGAGTTCCTGGCTTTGCAGTCAGGAATAAGAAGACCGAGGTGCATATGGCTTAAACCGGTGCCAACGACTGCTGGCGAGGAAGTCTTGGGAATTTCCGGAACGAAGTCGTCGATATCGGATCCATTGGGAGGAAAATCCGGCAAGTGGATGGTGACGGGTGGTTTTTCCACCAGTGCCGTGGCGCGATCCCGAGGTCTCGGAAATAAAGGCACAAGAAGAGGCACGACCAGGGGTCTCGTCAGCCATCAACGAATCGACCTGCGTACGACATGGTATCCGTACAGTAGCGCAGGTTGATATGACATAGCAATGTGACGCACGGGTGGTGTGTGCTGAAAGGATTGCCAGGTATGGGCTTTGAAGCCATCTCGCGTCTTCGCTGTTATGACGCGACATGGTTGAAGAAGCCGATATGACAAGGCCCCAGACCCTTCTTGGCGTTTTGCCCAGGTATTGTTTGGAAGGGAACAGGCCTGGACATCAATTGTCTTGGACCGCGACTTTCCGTTGTGGCATCGGAACTTTGACACTGACCAGCGACGACTGGATTGGGCCCAGACCCTTGATCGATGAACGACTCAGGGTTTCCGAGGGGCTTCTGGGTCTTCAAGGGATGACAATGGACACGCTGGCTGACGGTTGGGAGAGCGGGAGGTTGACTCACCAACCTGGACCATGCCGCTTCGTTGGGGCGCCGGCCGGTAGGGCTGTGAGATACGGTACGGGGTGGTGGCTCAACAGCTTCACGTGTGTCTTTGGCCAGGCCGGGATTGAAGTTGACAGGGCATAGCGCGAGAGCAAGAGTTTATGTATTATTTTGTTCTATTGTGGTTTCCCGAGGGCGGGGTGGTGGCGGCCAAGAGAGACAACATGTCTAACGGCCAGGGCGAGTGAACTCACCGTAGGTAGGTGAGCAACAAGATGCCTCTCGGTGAGCGACGGTGGCGTGGTGGCCCCGACAGACCGTTCCAGCGGGTGCACACCTCGGTGGCTGCGTCCTCGGTAAGCAGCTCCTTGGTGTGTGGCAGCGCGGCGCTAGGCCGTGGGAAGAGGTGAAGGTCAGGTCGCTCACTGATCGATGCGATGAAGTACGTAAGCTAGACGGGTCGGGGCGAAGCCAAGAGGCACACGGAACATAGACTGGTCCGTGTCTTCTACGATGACTACCTACCTACCCCGTATTCCTGCAGCAGGTGACACTGGCAGCGGACTAGCAGTTCGCAGGTAAGGCAGGCCGGTCCCGGAAGAGGACGACGAGCACAGCGCGTTTCCCACTGCAAAACCCGCCACGTGCCTCGTCTCGTTCATGCGCTCTACGAAAGCCTGCCAAAGCGAGAAATCGACACTGAGAGAAAGAGACCTTTACCCCAACTCCCACCAAGTACCTGTATTCTTCCCCTCGCCTTCGGCCAAGAATAGACGGTAGGCCAACGGCTTGATCGGCATCGTCGGGGCTTTCTCGTATGTTCTCGGGGCAGGAGCAAGCAAAGGCTACAGGGCCACGCACCAGAACCTGTATTCGCGCCAGGACACGAACCAGTGCGGCGCGAGTGTCCTTTATATCGCATATGCCGCCCAAACATATGTTTCCTTGGGGTCTACGCCAACTGCACAAACGCCTTTGCTCGACTCTCCACAGACGGACGCCATCGAATGAATCCCGAGTCGAATGCCCTCCCCCCGTCTCCTTCGTCCGCGGCCTATGTCTTGTCCGCGTCGAGGCGGATCATCTGCGATTTCAACCCTTCCGTTGCATCGGTAGGTAATACGGTACATCCTTTCTTCCTCGGCTCATGCCGTGCTGGGAGTCGTCTGCTTAGAACTCTTCTCCGCTGGCGTCGCTGACACCTGCGACTCGACGAGTCGACGACCACCCCGGCCAGCCAAGGAAACCAACATCGGTCAATAGCCAACACCCGTTTCATTGTCGTCTTGTCCCGTCATCCAAGTCTTGGTGCCCAACACAGGGGAGTGGTTGGAGTTTCCTTCTCCCACGGCGCAAATATGCCGTCGCCGACATTCGTCCGTCTGCCTCTGGATCGGATTGCCAGGAGATTTCCTCTGCCGTTAATCAGAATTCACTTACGAAGCAGCCACTTGACAATGCACTCTTCAACGGTACATGCAATGTCCATCGATCTCGCCCCCTCCTTTGGGCCCAGGTCGACAGAGAAGCAAAGGAAGAGGCAGGTCGCAAGCATGTTCCCGAGATTCGAGCGACCCCCCCCCCCCAAGCTTGCCCAAGCTTGCCCCAGCATCCCCAGGTATCCATCCTTCCATCCCCCCTCCATTCCCCTCCGTCACGTTGATGAATGAGGTGTGCCCCCGAAACCCATTAACCCCGCATCCGGACGGCATCAGAGCGACGCGACACACAATGCGCCTGGCTTCGCAACCACGGCCTCCAGCTGGGAAATCCCCAAGCCCTCATTGGCGCGCCGCCGCGATCCGGGGACAACGGCGCCTGGACGGGGAGGGTGGGAAGCTTTTTCTGGCACCTTTCGTCCTCGGGGCTGGTAGGGTGGCGGGCTCGTGTGTCCGTCTCTCTACTACGCTGCTTCACTTGACCGTGACCTCTCTTCGTCTGCGTGAGCTGGCGATCCCAATGCCTTGGTACTGTTTACTCAGTATGAGGTAGTGGTACCTCTCTGCCCATCAACACCAAGTATCTCGTCCATGTAGTCTCCCCCAGACGGCAGGGTTAGTCAAGCCATGGACTGTGATGTGCCACCAAGCGTGAGTTGTCTCTCTCCCTCATAAATATCACCCACCACTGCCTCGACTCCGCACGAGATGTCCGCTCCTACGTCCACATACTTCCCGCTCTCCCGTGCACAACACAAGAAGTAACTCTGATTGCCATTCTCGTCAATCGTCCGTCGTCGGATCCAAACGCGAAGCTACTTGTCCATCGATCAACTCGAGCATCGGCCGTAGATTACCAACGCCCCACGCACATAAACAAGGCTTATTCGCTACCGGACACACTTGACACGCAGGATTAGATGGTCAACGGCGGCCAATCCGTCCTTCTCTCCTAGCCACTCATCCATCTACTAGTACGATCAGCTACTGCCGGGCCTTGATCGTCCTACGAGAGGCACCTGACATCTCGACACCGAGGCTTGCTTGTTTTTTTCATCGACTCCCCGAAGGAACGATCCACGAGTTACAACCTACAACAAAAGGAAGGGGGAAAAAGGAACCGCTCGGCCTCCATCATTGATCGGCCTTTCCCTCTTCACTCAATTCGTCAACAGCTCGACGACTACCGACTTTATTCGGCACCTGACCGCAACTTGCTTATTTGCTTGCTTGCTCGGCTTGTGGCTTGTTTTTGTTTTCTCCTCCCGTCCTAACACGACTTGGACAACGAAACCCGTGGACAAGAAACCAAACCAAACCCAACGCAACCCCGCCCTCCTCCTCCTCCTCCTTCTCGTCCTTCATCTTTCCCCAACGGCACGCGACCTCGAATCAAACATTCTTCTTCCAGACCACCCGTGATAGAGTGTATAACAAACCGTGGTACCGCATACTCTCTCGGACTTCGAACGAGACATCTTTTCTCTGCAAGTAAGTTGTAAGCGTTCTCGAGGCTTCGGACCCCCCCGCCCCCCGTTTCTCTCAATGTCTTGGGTTTTATTGGGGACGCAAGGCGTTCAACAAGGGCGTCGAGCTAAACCTCTCCATCTGCCTCTCTCTCTCTCTCCCCTCTTCAATCTCTCGCTGTCCCTCTCCTCTTACGCACAAGTCGGCCTTACCATCCCCCCCAAACTCAACCCCACCCCCGCTGCGGCTTTGCTCTTTGCAGTCGACCGGCATTACTCTCTGCATAATGTGCAGTCCGAGACCCTCAGACCCATCTCAGCTCTCTCCCGACCCCCCCGGCCCCTAGCTTCCCAATCCCAGCCAGTCATGGCCTATGCGAGTGTCAGCCACTTTCACTTGCAGGCCAACATTTACAGTAGCTGCACCATATTCTCCTCCACGTTCGTCCCACCACCCCCTTCTTCCACAGACTCAAATCTATCTCCGGCCGAATACGGAGCCCCTCCCCTTCTCACCACCGTCGTCGAAGCTCTTTTCCACTTACATGGGAACATGGGAACGCGGGCTACCTTAACCACGGCTGCATCCACCCGGTGTCACCCCCTCCCTCCCCCCCATCCCTATCTTTTCCGATGACATACCCCCGCCCCCACCGCCTCACCACCCAGGCCGAGCTAGATGCCGTGACCGAGGTGACGGTCCCGGGTCTCATCGGCCTGGCCCAACCCTTGTATTATTCTGCATCTATACTACGCGCTACATTGGTACTGCACTGCACCAGTCGTCTGCATGCCCTGTTCATCGTGCGCCCGTCGTTGCATGTGGGACCTGCCAGAGCCCAAGATCCAAGCGGACTTGTGTCTTTGCGTCCAGTCTCATGCTTTTGTTGGACCCCCACCGGTTCTACCATACCTTGGGGAGGGGTTGTCTTAACATTGGCATTTGCCAGGCACCGAGGGATGAGAGACGTGAGATGGCCTCGTTTATACTATAAAGCTACCCGTGCCACCTCTCTCTTCCTCTGTCCGAACGTTGGCTGACTGGTTGCCTCTTCTCTCTACTTCCTCATAGATTCTTCCTTACCACTCTGCAAGTTAGTCTCGTTGACCACTTACACGAAGCGCCCATCCTTCACACGGCAGCCTCACCATACGTACCTTACCACACACCGTCGAGCACTCCCGTTTCATTCAACGACAAACCAACATGAGTTCTGGTTCCTTCAAGCAGGCAGCCGAGGCCGCACGAACTCGCACCTCCGAAGTCATGAAAGGAGACTCAGTCGCCGTCGCTAACGACTTCCTCCACACCCCGTTCATGAGGGCGGCTCTGCCTTTCATCAACGGCGGTCTCAGTGGCATGGTCGCCACCTCGGTCATCCAGCCCGTTGACATGGTCAAGGTCCGCATCCAGCTTGCCGGCGAAGGTGTTGCCGGAGGACCCAAGCCCACGCCCTTGTCCGTCACGAGGGAGATCATCGCCAGCGGAAAGGCCCTTGACCTCTATACCGGACTGTCCGCCGGCCTCCTGCGTCAAGCCGTCTACACGACGGCCCGCCTGGGTTTCTTCGACACCTTCATGGGCAAGCTCGGCCAACGCGCCAAGGACCAGGGCAAGACTATTGGCTTCAAGGAACGCGCGACCGCCGGCCTCGCTGCCGGAGGTCTGGCTGCTATGATCGGCAACCCTGCCGACCTGGCGCTCATCCGCATGCAGAGTGATGGACTGAAGCCCCTGGCCGAACGCAAGAACTACAAGAGCGTCATCGACGCCCTCTCGGGCATCGCAAAGTCGGAAGGTGTTGGTGCCCTCTGGGCCGGTGCCGCTCCCACGGTCGTCCGTGCCATGGCCCTCAACTTTGGTCAGCTTGCCTTCTTCAGCGAGGCCAAGTCGCAGCTCAAGCAGAACACACAATGGTCCTCTCAGGCCCAGACCCTTACCGCCAGCGCCATTGCCGGGTTCTTCGCTAGCTTCTTCTCCCTGCCCTTCGACTTCGTCAAGACTCGCTTGCAGAAGCAGTCCAAGGGCCCCGATGGAAAGCTGCCCTACAAGTCCATGGTCGACTGTTTCGCAAAGGTAGCCAAGCAGGAGGGCGTGATGCGCTTCTACCGCGGTTTCGGCACATACTACGTCCGCATTGCCCCCCATGCGTAAGTGGATATTGTTAACCCCGTGGCGTCCGCGTTTCGAGTACCCTGTCTTGTTTGCTAACAATAGCGTGTTTCCACAGAATGGTAACGCTCATTGTAGCCGACTACCTTGGCTTCCTGACCAAATAGAAGCAAAACGATTGATATGCAACCACATTCGTTCCCTCTGACGGCCGATCCCCCGATGGCCCGAGAGGTTTCGCTCACCCTTGGTTTCTTTTTTGGATTGGAGTGCAACATGGGCTTGCCTCACAGTTTCCAGTTGGACTTCGGGTGCCGCAGTCTTTTTTGAAGTCGCCTTCCCTAACATCTCTGGCGCTCTAGGTGTAATTACAGGTTGTTTATTATTATTATTTTGGTACTGCGGGGTATTCGCTTGGGTATTATACCAAAGTCCTGGACAGAATAGGACGGAAGAGAGAGCGAGAGAGAAAGCCAGAGAGAGAGAGACAGAGAGAGAGATGTACAGGTACATAACTCCGCCACAAGATGCATGGGGGATGTGTGCGCGTGTGTGCTGTAATCCCCCCACGCTTTTGTTTTATTTTTTTTGGGAATTGAACAAATTAAAAAAAAATAGCATCCGCTTGGCGGTCTTGTCTTCTCAACAGTGTCTGTGTGAGAAGTTGGTGGCTGGCATACGTTTTTGGTGAGAAACAAATTCCAAGGGAGGCGGGCGGGAATAGGACGGACAGAGCAGCCTAGCCAAAGTACCATGCCCGTCCGGGGCCCAAAGGAGGACCGCGGTGTGCATTGGGTAGGGTTCATGCATCTCACCGGGCTCACCTGTTGAGGAGATGATTTAAGCAGTCGGGGCCAGCGGTCGAGCTCAAACCCAACGCATCCCCCGTCTGAGATGCGCCGTCCTGAGGTGCAACGCCCTTGAAAGGCGTGGGCTCCCATCCAGCGGCGCACACATAGACAAGTACAAAGTATGTGAAGGCAATGTTATGGTGGGGTTCAGGCTTCCGGTAGGAATCAAAAAGTGAAAAGCGAGCCATGTCTTGGACAATGAAGCCTCGTCCATTATTAGGTGGTTTTTGCATACCTCACCGATGTATCCATCCATCTGTGTCTATCCGTATCCGTACTTATTCCGCTTTGCCCCAGTGTCTAACCCGGCATCTTCTTTCGGCTCCTTCTCTGGTTTGAAGGTCGTTAAAACACGATTGAAAGATAAGCATTCCCAGAAAGGGGGAGCAGGAAAGAAGAAAGAGAAGAAAAAAAAACCCCCCCCACGAAAGAAATAAAAAGGAGTTTGCTGGAGAACGAACGCAACTACGACAAAACCACATGCCCTGCATTGGCTTAGCCATTTCATCATGGTACACCATTGTTGGAAGCACGCGCCTGTTTTGCAACCAAATAGAAGCGCGCGTAACTCTCATCCGGCCGACAAAAGGTAGCGCCGCCGCCGGCACATTGGATCCGAACAGGCCCAGCATTTTATATTACTATCATTTCTCGATCTTGGTGACGGTCCCGTCCCCTTAGTCGGACGGAATCATATCCAGATCCGTGCGGTCAGCAAGGTCGTCCTACTCCTGGCTGGCGCTCAGGTCCGGGTTCTTCTCCCACAAGTTACGGAGGATCGCGGTGACGCCCTCGTCCTCCTCGCTGCCGACCAGGCTCGACCCGCTGAGCCCTTGCACCACGCTGCCCTCGTGCAAGACCCGGCCGCTTTGATTGTCGTCGGGGTCGACGTCGTAGCTGGACCCGGCGCCGTTGGTCCGGATCGAATACGCGCGGGGCGTTACGGGCCTCCGGACGGATCCGGTGCCGCCGGAAGCGGCAGCTAGCGCGGCCTCATTAAGGCTCGAGTTCCGCATGTGTTGCTGCTGCTGTCCGGGGACGACGCCGCCACGCATCGATGCAGCTTTGCCATTGCCATTGGCGGTCCCGTTACGCGGTATCCGCTGGTTCTTGTTTGCGCGGTTCACCTGGACGAGGCGGTCGAGTGAGCGCACCACGGGGTTCTGAAAACGCCGTACGCTGAGGTACTCCATCCCCGTCCTTTCCAATTGCTTCGTGACGCGTGGATCGCGGCTCGCGCCGCCATCGTAGCCCGGGCCTCCAATGCCGACCAGAGGGCTTGCGCCGACCGCACCGACTCCTCCTCCAACTGCCTGCCCCGGCTCGATAACTGAGCTGGCCCGCTGCAGGTTGAGCTTCTGTTGCGTTCGTGACTTCTCGGCCGGCGGGGCGGAGCGCCTTACTGATCGCGGCGCAAGCGCTGTGCCGTCGATCTCACGACGACCCTCATCCTCATCGTCCGACAATGGTGAGCCACGCGCCCTTCCCTGCCGCCCCAGGCGTCCAGAGCTCGAGGATTGTGGCCTCCGTTGAGGAATTTCCTCCGATCTCAGACTGGCGGGCCTCGGTGTTGGAAGCTGGTAAAAGGAGCCTTCGCGGGCCGCGCCTGAGCTTCCGGCATTGACGAACCTCGAGATAAGCTCGTCGCCGGAGCTTGGCAGGGTGCTGACGTTGTGGGATTCGGCGAGCGTCGAGCCGCGGCCGATGGAGTCAGGAGAGCGGGAGTGGCCCCGCCGTGAGACCGAGACAGTGTCTGCCGTCATCTTTGGCGGCGCCCCTTGCGAGGGGGTACGCTGGAGCAGTCTCGAAGTCAAATATTCCTTGTGCTGGACAGTCTCGTGGTCGGGAGTCGCTGCGGCTAGGGGCGATGAATGCGCCGCAGGGGTTTCTGCCCTCGAGTCGTTCGCGTTGTTATTCGTGTTGCTATCGTCGGGTTTGGCTGAGGCTTGCGTGCTGGCCAAGGAGCCTCGCCTTGACAGATACGGAGAGGCAGATGTGCTGGCATCCACCCATTCGTCGTCGTGCCCGTCGTGCCCGTCGTGCCCGTTGTTTCCGTCGTTGCCCAGGTCAAAGTGTACCTGGGACTTTTGCGACTTGACCTTGTTGACGGCAGGGTTTGAGCTTGTTCTCTTGAGTTTTTCCGACGACTTAACCTTTCCCGTTTTATTCACTTCCCCATGGGATTTGTTCCGGCGCAAACTTGCCGCAGAGGCCGTCTTGCTGAGATTGGCGGACGAACTATCGCGAGAAAGCTTCGCTTCGGATTGGACTCGACGATGGCCGGCGGCAGCTGCTCGATTTCTGTCGGGAGAAGGAGATGCTTGTCGGCGGTGATTCAGTTTGGCGGTTGTCGAGCCGTGGTGCTTGTGTAATGCCTTAGAGGAAGGGACGCGTGCATGCAACCGCCCGGCGCCGACGACGTGTTTTTGCTTGGAGCGGTGCTGATGATGGTGGTCCCGGTGAGTTTGATCGCTGTTTGTCGAATCACTCTCTTGGTGATTGAGAGGAGGACGTCTTGATTGGCTGATTGCCGAAGAATCGTCGGCGTCTCTGCTGTCTCGCACCATGGTTGCTTATTCGGGGGCCCCGAAAGGATACTTTGATGTGCCGTTGCAGCCAAGGTACAATGTCATGGATGTATAGATGTATACGGGTTTCGGGGGCGGTAGCAAGAACTTGTTGCTGATGCGCTGGGCAAATGGATGTCGACGGGTAGTGGCTGCTTGTATCCGTACTGTTTCAATGAGGTAATGCCTCAGACACCTAGTGTTGAGGCACAGTTCGACCGACCGGGACGTGTCCTATTGGGTGGCGGCGACGGCGACGGTGTGAATTGAGCTTTTGAGGCGAGGGGGTCGAGCCGAGCAATTTGGCTGGAAAGGATAGGCTCGATCGAGTGTTGCCCAGTTGGTGTTCAAGTTACGAAAAGAAAGAATGGTAGAGGAAGGCGGCAGGAAATCGGTAATGTGGGTAGGCAGGCAGGGTGCTGAACGAAGAAGCTAAATTGCCTTTGACGAGGTACCCGAGACCGCGGCCGTACCACGCCAAAGTCTGGCTCCGGCGTCATCCAGGTCCATTTCGCCATTCCACACCCGCTATCAGACCCACTAACATCCCCGCCGGAATGCCATTCTACGGTGCACCGCCGCGTTAGATGTTGGCTTACAGAGTACAGTCCGTCGTCGAGTCTAGATAGGTAGAGAGGGAAGGTACCTCAATTTGGGTGCGCCTGGGACCCGACTCTAACCATTCCCAGTTGCCCCGCCTTGCATTCCCCGGTTCCTAAAAAAGCCCGCCATCACTTCCACTCTAATAGTACTGCACCCAGGGGAAGAGACCCAAGTTACGCGCGACATGATTGGCCCGAAATATGGATGACGCTGCACTGCATTTGGCCAGTGCCGGGATGACCCAGTATCTGCACGTGATCGTGCCGGATAAGGCTTTCTTGCTTGCTACCTACCTACAGTGAATGGGGACGGACGGCTTGTTTCCGCCAGAGGTCCAATAGCCCCAGCCTCATTACAGTATCTATCTACCTTGGTTTACTTTGCCTGGAGCAATAACGAGCGAATCGTCAAATCAATCTTTGGCCGTGTCTACACTTTTCGCCGCTGCACCAATAACTGCCCGGCAACTCAACTCATCCAACAAACTACTTTGTCATTGCAGTCGCCGACATGTCTACTCAAATCGCAGCCTTGGAAGAGGATCGCCAACAGTATCAAGAGCAGGTGCGCGTCAACTGCCCCCCAGCCTGACAGCCGAAACGTTGGCTAACTACCCCTATACAGCTCGATGTCGTTCTCGCCGGCCTGAAAGATGACCCCGAAAATCCCGAACTCAAGAATCTGCAGGCGGAGTTGAATGACATGATCTCCCTCTTAAACGAGTCTCTTGCTGAGCTGCAGCCGAAGCAGGCACCCAAGCCCGCAACACAGAAAGCTCCCAGCCCGCCCGAGCCCGAGAAGTGGTCCAAGGAGAACCATCCCGCCTTCAAGAAGGCCGCCCCCGCTCCCGCCCCCGAAGACAAGGACGACGCACCGCCCGTTACGTACCAGGTGAACGACACCGTTATGGCCAAATGGGCATCGGGCGACAGAGGTTTCTACCCTGCACGCATCACATCCATCACGGGTTCTTCCACGGCTCCCATATACATTGTCAAATTCAAAAGCTACGATAACACCGAAACTTTGCGCGCCAAGGACATCCGCCCTGTGTCCAATAAACGCAAGGCTGACGGCGCATCAGCGTCCGGGCCCGGCGCCGGCCAGCAAGCCGCCCACACACCTCCCGTCCCATCCAATGGCGTCGTCACCTCCGCTGCCGCCAGCTTATATCCGGAACAGCAAGCCAAGATGGAGGCGGAGAAGAACGCAGTCGACGACGCCGCAAAGCCACCCAAGCCCAAGAAGATCAAGGCCACAAAAGAGCTGGAGAAGGGCAAGTCCAAGTGGCAAGAATTCAACTCAAAGTCTAAGTTCGGAAAGCACAAAAAGGACAGCATGTTCCGCACGCCCGATGGCGTGGGGGGCCGAGGTACGGCTTCCGAAATGTTATCAGTCTGGACCACGCTAATACATTGTCAAAGTTGGCTTCACTGGCTCTGGCCAAGCCATGCGCAAAGATCCCGGTCGCAGCCGGCATGTATATCAACAAAACGACGAGCTTGACTAATCGCTTTCGAGGATCCAGCGTGTGGGGGGGGATTTCCAACAAAAAGGAGGTTCGAGGCTTGGGCGGCGTTACGGATGGTTTAGCGGTCTCGTTCCCTTCCTGGTAATGTGTCTTGTTTCCGCGCTACATAGGCTAACGGTTTGTACACGCGTTTTACCCCCTCCCAGGCGACTGTGGGGGCGACTGGAACCTGCGCATCTAGTGCGGAGGTTCCCCCTGATACAAATACATGAGATGCCCAACTTCCCCATCTCCTAGGTCGTCTGGACTAAACGTTTGGCTGCACAGGATATCGTACACTATAATGTCGACGTCGAACCAGCGCGCTCCGGAGTTGGGCACCTCGGTTGGCGAGCTAAGGCATGCAAAGGTCAATCTTCGGCGCAATGTCTCTGGCGATCTTGAGGAAGATTTCGGCCCTCTCGCTCGTCGGCTCTGCCGCGACAGTAGGCTTGCCCAGGTCTGCGTTGTCGCCGATGGATTGGTGCAAGGGGACGTCGCCCAGGAAGCTGATGTTATGGTCTCTGCACATGCGCTCAACTCTCTCATTGGACCCGAAGACGTGCGTATTGCCGTGACAATGTGGGCAGTTGAAGAGTGACATGTTCTGGATCAAGCCCAAGATGTTGACGTTGACCTTGTTAAACATGTTGATGCCCTTGACAGCATCCTTGACGGCGAGTGTGTGAGGCGTGGTGACGATGATGGACCCTAATTGGCATAAACATTGGTCATCGATCGTTTGCGAATGCGGTGCAATCCTCCTTCAGGAGCTCTGTACAAGCAGGCAGGGGCCGACTTACCATCAAGAAGAAGCTGCTGAGTAATGGTTAGCTGCGTGTCGCCGGTACCAGGAGGCAGATCAAGAACAAGGATGTCCAAGGCGCCCCAGTCAACTTCGTGAAGTAGTTGTTGGATAGCCTTCATCACCATCGGGCCTCTCCACACCACAGCGTCCTCTTCTGGTACGAGGTAGCCCATCGACATAGTCTTGACACCATAGTTTGTCATTGGAACCAGCTGGTTGTCTAGCAAGTCGTCAGCCAGGTTGGGCAAAGCAGTCAATGGAGCTTTTTACTTTGTGACAACCGAGGCTCCCCTGACAGGTTGAAGAGCGTCGGGATAGATGGACCAAAGATGTCGGTGTCCAGAATGCCGGCGCGGTAACCGAGTCGGGCAAAAGCCAGTGATAGATTTGCTGCCGTTGAGATATTCAACACAAGCCGCCCCGCAAGTCAGCTATGATGTGTGGCTGATATCTGCCTACCTGCAATCGTACTCTTGCCAACGCCACCCTTGGCGGACGAGACGGCGATGACCTTTTCTACGCCACGGATCTTGCGCTGGACAGGTTTCCTGGGCCAATTCGGCGGCGTGCCTGACTTGGGGAGTCCCTATGCTAGACGTAAGCCACGGAGGTCGTCTTACGCGCACATTTGTCATACCAAGGGGTTCTCATGGCCGAGCACTCGGAGAGTGTATTGAATTGGCCGGGATAGCGTCGGCCTCATCGTGACGGAATTGGCAAATGACAAAGACTCGCCTTGAATCTAAATGGTATCATAAAATATGTTGAACCTAAGGACAGAGAGACCCAGAAACCGATAGCACCTCTTCAGTGATGACGGTTTTGGGATGTAAATGATTGGCTCTTACGCGGACATGTCCCCGGCGGAGTATCTTCGGCTAGGGAGTCTTCCGCACAAAGCTACAGTGCGGTCGACTCCAGGTAACACCTGACGGACTCAGCAGTCTGGGCCGTTGATGATTGTCCATCTGTGGGACTTGCTGATGCGTGGAGTTCGACAAAGGCTCATCTGGTGTGTGATGCTATTGTTCTTCCTAGGGAGCAATGGCCAGCAACGTGACACGTGACCTGGCGACGAGGACAAGCCCCATAATTAGCCAACTGGTCTGTGTACACCTGCAGATACGTACATTTCCACCGCGCTCTCGAGTTCATATTGATGAGATGAACGTGAACAACTAACTGGCTGTGGACGCGCTGGAACCGACATCCATCCCACTAGAAAGTCGCCGTCGCAAGTCACGATCTCCACGCCCCGCTGCTTAAGCATGAGATTTTCATAGATGAAGGGCTCATAGCTTTCTCTCATACACTGCGTCTCATCTCATAGTTCTGATACCCCCTTGGCTTCTTTTTTCTATTTGTTTGGTTTGCGCGTTCGGTTCTGTCCACTTCATCCTTCACCAAGGCTTGGTCTCACTCACCCGGACCTCATTCGTTCCAACTGCTGCTTCGTCGAAACTGGCCCGCCCGCGCAAAAGACAGCAAAGCGCATAGAATCTTCGGAGGCCCGCCCAGCACGGATTTGAACAAGCCACAGACACTCGAATAGGACCACCATGGCTTCCCCCTCAGCACTGTTCGACCTGGGCCAGGGGCGTCGCGATCTGGCGGCCCTGCCCGCCGACTGGCAACAAAATATTAGAGAAGCTGTAAGCCTTGCCGCTCCCCACAAGAACCCAACGCCACGCCGCTCGTGACGGATCCCCGACGAATAATACTAACCTCTCGCCAGTGGGAGGTGGTCGACCAGCAAGGCCTCGGCTCCCTCAACGCGCGCGAGTGGCCTTTCGCCCTCCGCGCCATTGGCTTCGATCTCGCACGCGCCGAGACGTACGCCCTTCTTGTCGCGCACGGCGTCCCGCCGCACGACCACGACCCGTCCCGCGGGCTCTGCAGCCCATCACGCCTGCGCATGCCGCAGGAGCACTTCTCGGCCATCGCCGCGTGGCTGCTCATGCGCCGCGATCCGCAAGAGGAGGCCGAGGATGCCTGGAAGATGTTCGACCCGCGCGGTACGGGGCGTGTCACGCTCGAGAGCCTGAGGGCCGTATGCGCCGAGGTGAACAGTACGCTGAGCGAGGCCGACATGAGGCGGATGATTGACATGGCGGACATCTCGGGCAAGGGGTGGGTTAGCAAGGATGAGTTCATTGAGGTTGCCAGGGGCGGCTTCGGCCGTGGTTAGCTGTCGTTGTGTTACCAGATGAGGAAAATGAGGAAGGGGGCTATTCATAAGAGGAGGGGGGGGTGTATTAAGAGTTCGAAGTTGCACATATGTAGTCTCTCATGAAGGGATTGGGGCAGCCTGCTTCGAGGAGACCGGCTCCATTTCAAACTTCCAGTTGGGCAGAAAGAGGAGTGAGCACAATAAGCAGGGATGTTTGTTTTTGTGTGTTTTCGTATCTTTCTCCCTCCCAGACAAGCACGGATATCGGCTTGCATGTCTTCTCTCGCAACCTTCGTCTCACCACTTTGGGTCCCGAACCATCCAACGTATCCAATACAGACATGGACCACACTCCCTTGTGAAGATGGCCTATTAGGAATGATCGACAACCGCGAGTACAGCTGAAAGGGGGGCAAATCCGCGTTGGTGACCGTACGGGATGAATGTCTATGGTTTCTCCGGCCCATTCCCTCTGCTCATCTTCACCATTGCTTTCATCCCTTCACTTGGGACTCAGCTGGCAACGCCAGGCGACCTCCGCACCGGCAACCCGGCCTTTTCGTACGCCATATCGATCATCCTCATCTGGTTAATGCTGTCCTCCCCGTCCACCCAGACCCCCGTCTCCCTCCCCTTGACACGGTTAACAAACTGCTCCAGCTGATGTCGATACGTGAGCCACCACTCTTCCCCCGTACCTTTCCCCTCCAGACCGGCCTCCTCAAACGTGTACGTCTTGCGCGCCGTCTTCTCCGTCCACCGTCTCACCACCTCCCCGGTCTGCGTGGTCTTGATGACGAACTCGTCCTCGACGTCGATGCGGTGCCACACCCCGCCCAGCATGAAGTTCTCAAATTCGATCCTCCTCTTGCGCGTCTTCTCCTGCCCGGGCGGCAGCTTTGGATCGTCGATCACGGCCGCCTTGTGAGACACGCTCAGCCTGGGTACCCCGAAATTCAGCGACGCTGCCCTCAGCCCGCCCTCAGTCTCCGCCGTCCCGCCCCCCTTCATCCTCCACACGATCCGCCACGCGTAGTCTGTCCTCTCCTCGGGCGCCGGCATCGTCTCGAACCGCGCCTCCAGACACTCCTTCGCCTCCCGCCCGAACGTCTGCCTGATCCCGCTGACGCAGTACGTGCCCAAGTCCATCAGCGCGCCGCCGGCGAGGTCATATTGGAACCGGATGTCGCCGTCGCCCGTCGTCATGAACCACGGTATCCGACCGCTTGCCTTGACGTGCTCCACGCTGTCCTGGTCGACGAGCGTCAGGAAAAACTGCCAGCTCGGCTGGAAGCGGTAGTGAAACGCCTCCAGCAGCACAGGGGCGTTGGGGCCCTTCAGGAGGGGCAGCCCGAACAGCGCCTCGGCCTCCCGAGCATTGGACACCGACGGTTTCTCGAGGAGGACGTGCTTCCCTGCCTGCAGGGCCTTGAGCGCCCACTCGTAGTGCAGGCCGTTCGGTAGCGGGATGTAGACGGCGTCGATGAACGGGTCATCGATGATGGCCTGGTACGAGTCCTTGACGTCCGGGATGCCATGCTTCGCGGCGAAGGCGGCGGCTTTGGTGCGGTCGCGGGCAGCTACGGACTGCACGATGACTTCGCCATGAGATATGGCGGGGATGATGAGGGCCACTGGGCTGTTTTCTGCACGTCAGCATGCATGCCTGTCCAGTCGGTCCTGTTCTCCAACGATGCCTCGACTCACGCGATCCTGGCGGCGCCTAGGATGCCGAAGCGGATAGCGCCATCTTGCTTCGGTGCAACAGGTGGGTTGAAGATGAGATAGTTGCGTCGAAGGAAACCCCAGACAGACGACATGGCTCGGGGTTACAAGTTGATGGCTACGGGGGTTACAAGTTAAGTTTCAACGACAAAGAGATTGATTTATACAAGATCTGGATTGGCTGGATGAATCCGTCAGACTCGCAAGCTGATATAAGCATATGGGCTTGGGGTAGGGAGGGGATGCGACAATCTGCATGACGACCTGAACAAGGTTCTCGATCCGCGCGAGGCGCAGTGGCCGAGGAACCGAGCAACATCGCTAAGATCATTGACATGAGATGAGGTCAGGGTTTACCCAATCCTGCTGGAGGGGCGAGGATATTCGATCTGATTTGGCATTAAATCCGAACGCGCGCATGTTGCTGCAATTGTCCCTACAACACACGGGCAGAGCCAACACATGCACACTGCATGTCACCGCATACCGAACATGTGAACAGTCGAGAAGTTTGTTTCTTTTTTTATACTTCATTTTGAGAACTGCGTAGGTAAGGCGTCTTTTGACAGCTTTGTCCTACGATGCAGAGCAGACCGCATCCCGGTTTGGTCCTGCCGCTGCAGAGGTATCACCCATTATTTATCCTTTACAAAACATCGTTGGCGTTGAAGTCGTACAGGGCCTGCTTGACACGCTCCTTCATGGTCTTCTCACCCTCACGAACCCAGACTCTGGGGTCGTACTTCTTCTTGTTGGGCTTGTCGTCACCCTCGGGGTTGCCGACCTGGGTCTTCAGGTAGTCGATGTTCTTGACGACGTAGTCACGGACACCGGCCAGGTAAGCGAACTGAAGGTCAGTGTCGACGTTGACCTTGACGACACCGAAGGAGATGGCCTTCTTGAACTCCTCGACGGCGGAGCCGGAGCCACCGTGGAAGACGAAGAAAACGGGCTTCTTGTCGGTGGTGCCCAGCTTCTGGGCGACAAACTCCTGGTGCTTGCCGAGGAGCTCGGGGTGGAGCTTGACATTGCTACGAGGGTCAGCGTTACATTCATGCGAACGAGCCGGAGACGTGAGACTTACCCAGGCTTGTAGACACCGTGGACGTTGCCGAAACCAGCAGCGATGCTGAAGTAGGGGCTGATGGGGTTCAGGGCCTGGTAAATGGCGTAGATGTCCTCGGGCTGAGTGTAGAGGGAGTTGTTGTCTGATGCGTCGTTAGTCAGGCCCGTGAAGATAGCAAAGCATGCAGCGTTCACGTACCGACATCCTCGTTGTTGACGCCGTCCTCCTCACCACCGGTGACTGCACAGTGTTGTTAGTTATCGCCCGCAAGGTACGTGTTCGAATGGCTGGCCTACTTCCGATCTCCATCTCAAGCCAGAGCTTCATCTGTTTGCAGCGTATTAGTAGCGGTCCCTGGAAAACTACACACGAGTCTCAACTTACGGGAGCAGAACGCTTGAGGTACTTGGCAGTAGTCTCTATGTTGTAGGCGACCTCCTCTGTTTTGCGTGAGCTACAACATCAGGCCAATAGGAATCGCAGAGGACTACAAACCCTCAGAAAGGTCAATCATGTGCGAGGAGAAAAGGGGAGTGCCGGAGCGTTTGAACTCCTCCTCGTCGGCGGCGATCATGCCGTCGAGCCATGGCAGAAGCTTCTTGCTGTAACGCAGGTCAATGTCTGGTGACGGCAAGGTAACGGGTCCAGCGAGATAGGATCGAGCTTACGCGCAGTGGTCGGAGTGGAGGACGACGGGGACGCCGTAGATGGGGGCAATAGAGCGGATGTAGTGGGCGGCGGCGATGGCACCGGCGACGGAAGCCTCCTGCTTCTCAGCGCTGTTGGGAATGCCCTTGCCGGCGAAGTAGGCGGCACCACCCTGGGAGCTAGAGAGCTGTCAGACATGTCGCCACATGACACCGGCGTGGCTTCTCAGAATGTGAACGCACGTCTGGAGGATGATGGGGGATTTGGCCTCGCGGGCAGCCTCGAGAGCAGCAACGGCAGTGGACGAGGAGGTCTGCGAGGCGGGGTTGTTGTTAGCCGATTGTCGTCAAAATGGAAAAGACCCCTCACTCATGAGCCTTCTTCCGCTGTATGATACAGCATGAGCTGGGGTTGGGGGCGGCTTAGGGAGTACTTACGACGTTGGCAGCGGGGATGGCAAACTCCTTCTCCTTGGCGTAGTTGAAGAGCTTCAGGAGGTCATCGCCGTAGACGACACCGGGCTTGAGGTTGAGATCCTGGAGGAGACCCATGGTGGATGGCGGGGTATCTGACGTGCGTGTGTTGAGGTTTATTCAGGAGGAGTTATGTCTGCTGCGATCTTTGGTAATTGATGCTCAGAGGCAAAGCGGCTGGGAGAGGTTGCAAGGTTGAGGTATTGACGAGAGAGGAGAGAGGGAAGAAGATTCAATGGGAAGGTTTGGGACAAGGTGGACGCGGCCGAGTTATGTTTGATTCACGCGAGCGGGATTTTACTCGGGCTGAGAAGCACACTGGATAAGCCAGGCCCGGCCCAAGGTCCATTGCAATTGCATCGCTCCAGTTACCGGCGGACCACCTGGGCAGCAGGCTGGTCACTGCCCCGTGTTGCGTGAAGGTGCAGAGGTACATTGGCCCGAATCGGCGTCTACATGAAGAGGAGCTCCGCTCAGCCAGCTCCGCCGTAGGTGCTGATGAGGCAGGTATCCGTATACTACCTACCTACACTACCTTACCTACGGACGTACGTACGTACCTAGGTAACCCACCTACTTGTTTACGAGCCCCTCTCGTCGGCCCTTTTGCCAGCAGATATTCAGCAGAGACACGCAAAAGATCGCTCCCCTAGATGGCACTCGAGTTTGAAGCCTTGGATTATCAAAATGCAAGCCAGTGTTTTACAATGCCTGATGGGAGAAACACCACTCCAAGCCAACAGGAAAGAGGCGGTCTCGTAGCGGTCTGAACCTCTTCGAGTTGTTGAGGGGCAGAAAAAGGACGAGGTACCTCCGCTAAGACGTCCATGTACCTTTTCCCCCCCCTCCCTAGGACCGAAGACAGGCGCGAATCAAAGAGCCCCTCTCTTACTCTTACCACACCACCTGGCATCTGGCCACGACCACGTCAAACGGGAATGACCCCTCCCCCCACGCACCGTCCAATTGACGTCAAAAAGATGGGCTACTGCACCACTCGTCGGAGTCATTGGGGATAGGGCTCCACCCGCTCAACCCCTCGTTGCCCTGTGCTTTTTCATGGCTGGACAACACTGGCAGCTGCTCGCTGCAAGAGACATTGGCCCGTGCCCTGGTGCCTGTAGTGGTATTGGTGGGGGGGGTTTTTTTTTTGGCTGCACCGACACCGCTGACAATCATCCCCTCGAGATCGCTCGGCCTTATTATGGTGTCCGCTGCGATATTTAATGGATAGCCCCGCGGCCCTCGGTCGGTTACTTGACTTTCTTTTCTATTAGCAAGGCTGCGCAACAGATTGTTGCTTGCCAGGGTAGCATGACTTTCACCGAGCGATTCTCGGTGTAGTTCTCCTAAATGCATCTCGTCTTTTCTTTGAAGCTGACAGTGCCATCGGGAACCCTCAGTTCGCTCGCAACAACAAATCTCCGTCGCGAATCCAACTTTGGCCCCTCCCACCCCCCAATCCCCCCACGAATCTCATGCCGTCAATTTCCTTACCTCATGTAGGCCGGGCCCCCGGAAAAGTACGACCAATCGCGCCGCTTCATGACGATAACCTCCCCGGCCATGAACTCATCCTTGGACCTTTTCCATCTGCGCACTTCCACGCCTAGGGACAGTCATTGCCGAAGCCCGGGAAGATGCGGGATCGTGTCGGGCATCTCGACCCTTCGTCCGCCGAAACCCGAGAACTCACAACTCCAAGAGGCAACCTCGTGGCCGCCGCTTCCTCGGTCCATCGTCTCCCACTTCCCCGCGATAACCTCCTTCATTGCCGGAGAAATTCCACCCAACTCGGCTCATCTCGTGTTCCTGATATCGTGATACTCCACTTCCAAGAGTTTCTCTTCCCGTCCTCCGGCGCAAAGAGACCTCCATCTCGGGTCTAAACCACGAGCTTGCATTTGTCCATGTCATGGCTTCGCAACGTTTGGACGGCTTTGGGCCAATTGCAGCGACGTCAGTTCTTCTATTGTCTTCGACTAGGAAACTAGCATTATCATCATCATCGTCTACAAACGAACCAGACTGACACATCTCTTCTCTAGCAGCATAACATTCCGTGTCTTCATTAGCGCCGTCGCGTCATGGTACAACATCCTCCTCTTTGTTTATATACCGTGCCGCCCGTTCCTGCGACTCCCAAAACCAACCCCATTCCCCCGCCTCATGACTGCCATCGCCCCCCTCAGTCTAGGTCCAGATCCCCCATCGCCTCCGCAACGAAGGTCTGGTCCGTTTGCCGTCCCGAAGATGCCCGTTCCTCGGGCTGTGCCCCGCCGTCGTCCCCAGCTTCACTAGTGCTGCCCTCGCTCTCCGTCTCTGGAGGCGTCTGCAGACCCGTGACGCCGCGCGCCCTCATGTTCCGCTTCAGCATGCACATCTCCACCGAGATGCCCGGCCCGAACGCACACCCCACTACGTAGTCGCGTACCCGGCCGTCCGGCGCTATTGCGTCCATGTCCTTAGCCCGCAGCCGGTCCAAGACGCTGAATATCGTTGCTGAGCTTGAGTTTCCGTGATTGATATATGTGTCGTAGCTCGCCCGCATGTGGTATGACGATACGCCCATCGTCTTCTCGGCCCCCGACAGGATCGTGGCCCCTCCCGGATGCATCGCCCAGTCAAAGTCATCGGCGTTTTGATACGAGGGTGGTAGTGACGGGACGGAAGCGAGCATCTCTTTGAAAGTCGACGGCATGGCGGCCGACGCGAGCTTCGGTACTCGTGGCGAGAGAATCACCTTCCAGCCTGCACCGCTCGTGTTAGCCAGTCTGTCCAAACGCTGTGGACGATCAAGAGAGGTGAGTTGGCTTACCAAGAGGATCAACATCGAAGCCCAGATCGTGATCGGTATCGGGGATGATCTTGTGCTCCCAACCCAGCAAATCATAGACGGGCTCTGTCGGCGAGCCGACACCGTTGCTGAGCACGACGGCGCTGGCGCAGTCGGAAAAGAGGGCTACACCGATCCTCGTTTCTTGAAGCGCGTCGATGCTGTTGAGCTCGCTGCGCACCAAGGTCGTGCTGACCTCAAGCGCGACGCAGAGGATTCTGGCTGGCTTGTTGCGAGCCTTGTGTCCCAAAGCCAGGTTGGCCGCCGTCCGCAACGTCGCCAGCCCTCCACTGCAGCCGACGCCGTGCAGCAGAACCTTCTCGACCTGGTGTGTGATGCCCAGCCCGTTGACAACGTAATGATCGAAGCCGGGGTTGGCGCTGTCTGTGCACGTCGTCGACACGACGTGTGTGATTTCGCTGAGGTCGATGCGAGCCTCCTCGATGGCCTTGCGCGATGCTTCTACTGCCAAGGGCACGCCGTCGCTCATGAATACCTGGTGCAGCTCGGCAATGGATGGTGCATCCTTATTGTTGACGACGGGATGTTCGTGCGTCCCGATGGACGAGCGATAGTCGATGCCGGTGAAGCGGTTGATGGCGAGAACCTTTTTCATGCTATGGACAGCCCCCGTCAGCGACAAGGCCGTCGTCACGATGCGGTCGCAACCCACTTACGAAGGCGATTCGGCGTAGAACTTATTGCTCAGGTAGTCTATCGAGTCCGTCTTCAACGAGTAGGGCGGGTACTGGCTACCGACACCTATGACGGACAAGCCGAGTTCCCCAAATGCGTTGGGAACGGCCATGGTGAATGGTCGGCGAAAGAGATGCGATGTGGGGGAGGGGTAGCTAGTCGTCTTCTGGCTAGATGTGGCGCTTCTTGGAGATTATATCAAGAGAGAGCGCGAGGGGGAAGAGACGGCTAATGGATGATTGAAGACGAAAATAGCTTTTTGAAGCTCACGAGAAGCTGCGGGATGTGGCTAGCAAAGGCGTGAAGCTGAAGGCGAACGGCAATGGCTTGCGCGGAGAGAGCTGTTCGGCTTAGGTAGGTAGGCAAGAGTGATGATATCACTCGCGGCAACGGTACACAACTGGAGTACACACAGCGGGATGCGACGTATGTGTCCTGGCGGAGGAAACGATGGACAAGCGACTAGAGCAAAGATGTGAACAATCGGTGCAAGAGATGGGAGGAAAAGAAAAGTAAGAAGGGGGAAAAGTCGGTCAATCTACGGAGGCAGGCTCAATTCCAAAATAAACAAATAAAAATTAAATGGAAAACAGACATACAGGCTCATGCATGAGAAAAACATAATGGTGACGGTGGCATGGCATGGGGTGGTCGGATGGCTGGTTGGTGGGTGGGCAAGATATGTAAACCTGACCAAGGAGCCGGCCTCTCTCTCGCTCTCTCTCTCTCTCTTTCTCTCTAGTTTGCCCTGTCTCGTTTTGTACAAGCTCTACTCTATCTATCTCTCTCCTCTATCTTCTTTGGCTCTCAACAAATTCGCGGAGCCACCAGGACGAGTTGGGAGTAACCAGCCTGGGTTGCTGGCCGGTATGATGGTTCCGGTGCTGCTTCAGGGCAGGGGCTGGGCGCATGTTACCTCGTGGCGAACTGGATGCGTCGGCCTTTCAAGGGGGCGCGGAGGCGTTGTTGCACCGTTTTGTTTCGCATGATTCCGCCCTGTCACCCTCTCCTCTCTCTCTCTCTCTCTCTCTTGTCTTTCCGATGAGCCATTAGTGCGTCGGGATGCTCTCGGTGGGAGTCGTTGGACCACCACTATGCGCCAACAGGGAGGTAGTATTGGAGCTGGCAAGGAAAGCAAAATATGACCCCCGGAGATGAAACAATGTCGGAGCCGGGTCCGCGCGAGGTGGAGGATATCCTCGTCTGCCCGCCCCCCTGCTTGATTTCCATTCTTGTTTATCTATTTTTCTCATTATATGGGAGGCTAACTATGCTTAGAAGCTCGCGCCTCAGGATGCGATACGACGGCGGGCATGGGTATGGAGAAGCAGGCGTGAAGTGCTCCTGCGTGGGATGGGCCGCAGCTCTGCCAGGAACCAAGATGCAATGATTGGGAGACCATTCGTAAACACGACATGCTGGGCGCTGAAGCTGAAGGGCTCGTAGGCGGTTGCCTCCTGCACCCCCGTCCATTGTTTTCGTCTCATGCGGTGCTGCACACTAGCAGCACCTTGGCTGCCTACCTAGCAAGGACAGCACGTCTCGTCCGATCAACATTGGTCCATCCCAAGTCACATTGTCGTGCCTGTGCCTGCTCCCAGTCAGTGCTGACGAGTCGCTTGCATCCCGCTGATAGTGCAGTCACCTCTTTCTTTCAACTCGGTCAATCCGAATAGGGCCAGAGCTGCTGAACAGGGGATGATGTGCATCCACATAAAAATAAGACCACAGGCGGGCTGCAAGGTTTCTTGCGACCGGCACACGTCATACACAGTCCAAGGATTCTTTTGCTCGTGTTGGGTTGGTTATGGTACATAGTATGTCGCTTCAGCTTCAGCTTCGGCTTACCTAATTACCAGCCCCCGGCCGAACTGCTCAATTGCCAGAATAACTGGGGGGGTTTTTCTACGGGCCTCGTATGGAAGAGAAATAGCTACTGACCGGGGTTCCAAGAAGAGCCAGTTGAAAGCTCTCTAATGAAGCTGACCTGCGTTCTTAGAACCATCGGCTGCCTTACCAGATCCTTGTGACTAGCTACCCAAGGCACCGAGGATACATCTCCCATAGATAAACTTCAAGTCTTCCCAGACCAGAACCGCGGTGTGGCATCTGAAAGCACAAACCACGCTAATACTGCTAGACCCGGACGAAATCCCACCTTGGGAAATGCCGATTGTCTTTCGCCCCCGTCTATGTCCCTCCGTTCGGACATTTGAGTTGCTCCACGGCCCGCCTCCAAGTCTCGCCGCACGCCGGTGGCCATCGCGGTAGCGCCGAATTCGAGCTCCGGATCGGTCCCGGCGGCATTATTATATCTCTTCACCCAAATAAGAATCGACTCTCTTGTCCAATATGTCAGTACTGATCGTCCGATTCGTGTGATTGTATGGCCTGTCGCAGCCGCACGACCTAGATGCTCACTTCATGCCAAGCCCCAGCGTCCCACTCCCGCCATCTCAGCCCTCGTTGGCCACACCACCCTCCGTCACCTCCGCCTCCCTCTTTCTCCCCACGATGACGCTACTCCACGCCGCTAAACTCCCCTTTCTCCTACACGTGGCCATCGAGACGGCCGCCGCTTGCTCCTTTATCCTCAACCCTGCCAGCCAGCTGCCGGCCCCGACCACCGCCGTTCGGCTGATACTGCAGTCCTTTGGCGGGTTGCTGCTCAGCACGAACTTGACGTGCCTGATCTTCGTGGCGCGGCCTTTCGACGGGACGTCCAGACTTGTGGCCGCGTCGTTGGCCTTTTGGCATGTTTGGCCGTGCTGGCGCGCCTATGTGCGGTTGACGAGGCCCGACGTGGACGGCGGGGTCAGGGAGAAGGACGAGCTTGTAAGGAAGACGCTTGGTGGACCGGGAGTTCATCTTGCAGTGCACGCTGGGGTGTTTTTGTTGTTTGTGGGAGCTGCTCTCCTCGGGTAGAGATGGGACGTTCACGTCGTCTGTCAGATTTCAAGTTGACGAAGATTTTCATAATCTTGGGATCAGTGTGATGCAACTTGACCCCCGTTTATCTTTCACAGCCATGGTCTCTATCTCATGGGGATATCTTCATGAATATACACATTGTTGATCAATAAACTTTTCTCTGAAACCCCGCCCCCCCAAACATAACCTGAGTGGTTCATTCCCTTAGTTGCGAAACAGCCGGAGACCGGCCTCTTCGGCGTCGACCTCCTCGTCGTCCTCCATCTCTGCATCGGACGCCTGCTCGCTCAGCCCCATCTTCTGTCCAAAGAGGGTGCCGAACAACCGATCGACCGCGTCCTGCTCCCACGCCCTCCGGTCCTCGGGCGCCATGAAGTTCTGCAGCTTCTCATGGACGTTGAAGCGCATCTTGCGGCCCTTGCTCGCCCTCCGGTCGACGTGCTTCTTCGTCTTGGCCTCCTTCATCGCCGCCCATCGCACCGTAGGCTGCGCCGCCGCGCCGTTACCCGCGTCGGACGTGCGCTGCTCGACGAGCTCCTTGAGGAGAAGCTGGTAAAAGTCGGCGTCGTCGTAGATGTCCGGGTCCTCGTTGACTTTGCGCGCCACCTGCGCGGGGGCGCATGACCGCGGCGTGCGCGTGCGCCTCACGAGGCGGTCGGCGTTGAGGAGCTGGTCCTCGAGGCTGGCGACGACCGACGTCTGCGTCGAGACGAGGTTGCGCGACTTGACCTCGACGTTGGCGCTGCGCGTCTTGGTGGACCACGTCTCGAGCACCTTCTTGCGGTACTTGGACGCCCGTTGCTCAGCCTCCTGGATGCCCTGCCAGATGTCCTCGTTCGAGGTCGAGACGTCGTACTCGCCGCGCTTGCGCTTTGCGCCAGCGGCCTGCTGCGCGAGCTCCGTGGGGAGCAGGCTGGCGCGGAAGCTGTCGAGGGTGTTGAGCAGCTTCAGCGCGGCCTCCTCAGCGGCCTCGTACGGCTCCGAGCTCTGTTCGTCGTCGTCTTCGGAAGGGGGCTCGATGGTGGAGAAGGAGTTTGTCGCCACGAGTGCCTTTTGCAAACGGATGCGGATGTTGAGGAGGCCGTCAAACGTCTTGCGCTGCTCGCGGACCGCGATGCCCTTTTGTGCGTCTTGTTGGGCGGCCGCCGAGATTGTGGCAGCGAGGGCCTTTTGGCCTTCACTCATGAGCCTGCGCTGCTCGGCTCTGGCGTCGGACTTGGAGGACTTGCGGCGGGGCTGATCGTCGTCTTCGTCGTCCTCATCTTCGTCATCCTCGTCTTCTTCCTCTTCCTCTTCCTCGTCGTCCTCCTCCTCGTCGTCCTCCTCCTCCTCTGAGCCCTCGAGACCATCCATGAGATCGTCCTCGCCATCTTCAGAGTCTTCGTCGTCTTCGTCATCTTCCTCCTCGTCAGAGATAAAGTCGGCGGCCTTGGGTCTCTTGCTGCGGCTGCCCTTCTTTTCCTTGGGCTGCGAGCTGCCGCGGAAAACAAAGCCACTGAATTTCTCGTCGTCGCTGTCTCCAAAGGCGTTGTCGCTCGAGATTTCGGGGTCCTCGCCTGCTACGGCCTCTGCGTCGGCGGCCAGGTCGGCGGTCTCGGGGTCATCAAACTCTTCGCCGCTGGAGTCAATGTCCTCTTTCGCATCCTCAAACACGTCGCTGTCGTCATCGTTGCTCGCATCGTTCAGCGCATCGCGGCTGACGTGGGCGCCTCGGTACTGCGGTCCGAGAGAAACGCCCTCCTTTTCGCGGAGCTTGCTCTTGCTACGACGATGGTTAGCCCTTCGATACAAAATCCCACGCGGATGCAGGGTGCGTGCCGTACCCAACGGTGACATAGTGCTCGGTGCCTGCGTTCTCGTCGGCGCTCTCTTCCTCACTGCCGCTTTCGTTCTCGCTCTCCGCGACAGGTTCGGCCTCAGGATCGAGATCTGCCAGTTTCGTGTAAGTCTAGTTCAAGCGCTGTGTGGTAATGTTCATTGCATACCCTTTGGCGCCTTCTCTTCCCATTCGGAAGCTCTTCTGCGGGCGGCCATTTTGCTTGTCTGATACGGGGGTTTGTATGGCATCCTGCGGCAGGCGAGGCCTCTGGGGGAAATTTCTGGGCTTCAAGAGACTTTTTGGTGGTGTCGCGCGGCAGAAACAGTGACCCCACCACTCGATGCCATTATGTAAGCATTACTGGGTTTCTCGAGGCGCTACCACGAGCTCTTTGTGGGGCTTTTGAATGGCCTTTTCAGCAGTGGCGCATGAACACGGCTGATCTTAACCTCGAAGTCTCGGGTGTTTGTAGGGATTTGTTTTTGACATGTTCGCGATGGTATCTATATAACAAAGCTATCATCCATCCGTCTCAAGTTACGGCACCATCTGCAAACCAGAGCTCTCCCAAAGTGTGTGTGCAGACAGCCGTATCCCGACTTCATGCGTATCCAAAAATGGATTAAGGCATGCTCCCATGTAATGCCTACTGCGTAACTTCAAGATTCAAAGACCAAAATACGGCCCAATGAACGAGACTCCACAGCCAATCAATCGACGATCGCATCACTCAAAGTGGATCCCCACCAGAACGGATGACGGGATCCTCAACTCATCACGTGATGGCATTTGTGAATGACCCGCCAGCGGAAGAGCCCCCGTCCCAACCAGGTGAGGCTAAGGCGAGGAGGTACCTACCTGCCTTGGCCCGGGACCCCGGGGAGGGCAAGGCAGAGGGAAAATCGGCCATTACTCGCCTGCCTTTCCTCGGACAAAGCCCTCCTCCAGAACAGAAAACCTCCAGACAAGAAGCGACAAGTCCAGCCGGAGGGGCCTCGCAATGCGCAATGGAGCAGATTGAGACGCAGGTCAGCGACTTGCGCTACTTGACCCAAGCACCAGTCCCTCTGCCGCCCGACCGCGAACGCGCTCACACTTCCGCTGGCTATTCTCCACACAATCACTCTGTCCATTCCCCCCTTTCCGCGACCCCCGGAGACAATTCCGCACAACAACCAGGGCCCTCGAGAGGCCCAACTGCCGCCGGCACGCCTGGTTCGAGCTCTGTGTCTGGTTCCAAGAGGAAGTCGGAGGACGAGAGCAATGCCGCCAGGCAGCAGAGAAGCAAGAGGAACCGGGTGCGTTGCCTGCCATGGCCCATCAGTCCATGTATCCTGACATCTACCCTCTCCCTTCCAACACCCACCCGACACCCAACACCCACACTACGTCCATCTCCTCGTGATTCTCACATCCGCCCCGATCTGTGCCCATCCATATGCCGCCCGAACCAAACCTTGTGGAACCCCAGAATGCTGATTGCTGTTGCTGTCCCAGTACATATCCATTGCCTGGTAAGGACAGCCCCTTCCGTCCGTCTCTGTCTTGCGGCACGACCATGTCACCATTGAGATCCTCCTACCGACCCAATGGCGTTGCGGCCCCATGTCCTTACCTGCCTGCCTGTCTGCCTGTCTGCCTGCCTGCCTGCCTGCCTGCCTGCCTGCCGGGGCGTCGACGTCGATCCCATCGCCCACTGTCGAACGATCCCATTTCCTTTCCTCTCATGAGCCCTCCATTTGAACGTATATATATGTATACACTACACCAGTTCGTAATTACTAACTCGCCATTCCCGCACCAGCAACGAATGCAAAAGACGCAAGATCAAGTGTAATGGCGAGACTCCTTGCCAACGATGCGGCAACCTCAACCTGGCGTGTCTTTACGCCCCCAACTGCTGCTCCAACAATTTCAAGGACTCGGACGAGTACAAGACGATGACGGCGCAGATGATGCGCCTGCAGGAGCAGGTTGATGCCCTTCACCAAAACATGAACGCCCTCCGCTCCGAAACACTGCGTCTGGCCCCCATCCAGGACAAAGTATTACCTTTCCCCGTCAGCACAGCCCAGGCCTCCCCCGCGAGCTCGCTTTCTCCCCTCCACCGGCCTGAGTCGACCCAACCCAAGCAGGCTTCCTTCCGCGGCCCTACCAGCATGGCATTTAGTCTTGATGTCGCCAACACCACCATCCATAACATGGGCTACAAGGGCATAGGGGATGGCGATGACCAGAGCACGGCCTTGGGGGTTCCCGAAGACAGTCCTTTTCGCATGGCTCCTCATGAGGGGCAGGTCGACCCGTTATGGGACTTCGGCAGGGATGAGATGATTCGCCTGTGCCGCTTGCATGAGGAGGAGGTTGGCATCATGTATCCTGTCATGAAGATCCAATCTGTCATCGAACATGTCCGCCACCTGACTGCTTACATGGAATCGGCCAGGAAGCAGGGCCTCACGCCAAGCCTCAACGACGAGAAGACGCTCCAGCTCAAGATTGTCATGAGCTGCGCCTTGGTTGTAGAAGAGCACGGGCACAGCGAAAAGGCTTGCAAGCTGATCGACAGCATGGAGGCCGTACTCAACCGCAAGCTCATGGTTGAGCCAGTCGACTTTGTGAGCCTTCCGGCGCTGCTTCTTCTTGCCGGCTATAGATTCCTGGCCAACGAGGAGATTCTCGCGTGGAGAGTCATGGGCCAGGTTACTAGATTATGTCTGGAGATGGGCATCCACAGGACAACCGGCATTGCCAAGATCCAGAATGAGGAGGACAGGAAAAACGCATTGAACAGCTTCTGGTCAGCCTACGTGCTGGATAGAAGATGGGCTTTTAACACGGGCCTGCCATTTGTCGTCACTGATGAGGAGATCGACCCGGATCTTCCCATGCCCGTAAGCCATCTCTTTTCATACACGAAATCGAAAACCATGTCTTACTTACACACTGACAGGAAGAACATCCGTATCTCGTTGCTATGATCACCTACTCGAGGCTGGGTGCCAAGGTTTGGCGCCAGGTTGCTCACTTCGGCCCCGTCTTGGCCCGCGAGCTTCGATACGAAGACATGGAACAGCTAGATCAGGAGATCCTGCAGTGGTATGAGCATGTACCGGAAGAGGTTAAGCTTCGCAACTGGGACAAGGAGAAGCAGATGACGACCACGCCGTCATACAATTTGCAGCGACTACGTGTCTGGACATACCTTCGTTACAACCAGGTTCGTTGTCGTTGTATGGATGAACAACGGAAAAGCATTGCTGACATTCTATAGATCCGCATTTGGCTGTACACACCAATTCTCCACAGCGCCACGAGCATCATGAGCCACTTTGTCCAGGCTCAACGCGTCGTCGATCTCGCAAAGGATACGATCCGCTATCTCAGCCACCTCAACAGCACCACGAACCTGTACCGCAAGATCCAGGTTTTCTACCATCAGTTTCTCACATCGGCCATATCAGTTCTCTTTCTGGCCTCTGTCCATGCGCCAGTGAGGTTCAGTCCCATTTGCCGCGAGGAGTTCTACATGGGGCTGGAGCTTGTCAAGGACCTTTCGGCCAAAAGCTGGGTTTCGCAGCGGTTATGGCGCACAATCAGCTCGCTCAAGGAAGTGGCTCCGAGCATCGGCCTGCGCAATCAGCCGGACGAGGATGCCCACAGCTCTGCGGCCCTGACGATGGCCGGCCTAGCCAGCGGACGCATGTCGACCAGTCCAGCGACCATTGCCCCTTTCGGACGTTCTTCCCTCTCGACAACACCCACGATTCCTCAACACCAGGCACCGAACATGGAGACGGCACAGTCGCCAAACAACGGAGTTCGTATTCAAAACGAAATGAGTCGCATCTTCGAGGGCTACATGGGGCTCAACGGCTTCGCGTCCGGGGGAGAGGATGGCTTTGGGGGGCAGCAGCCGAGCACCAGTTTGCCCCCAACAACGGCTGGAGTTTCGAATCCGTATGTCGACAACGTCTTCTTCCATTTCCGGGAGATGTTTTAGGGTGTGCGTATGTGGACATCAAGCACTATGTATGAACGGCGAAAGTCTACTGTTTGCCCCCATATTCATAGTGTAGATGTTGCATTTGGGTAAATACCAGCCTAAAAGAGTACATCAATATCCATCGTCGTCAGTGTACAGTCTCCTACAAGCCAAACCACTTCAGGTCCTGGTCCCTCTGTACGGGTACGGTATGCCCAATTCCCTGCGCAGAATAGCCTACAAGCTTGGTGCCGTCGCCGTAGACCATCTGCGTGTAGCCAACAGTGGGGTTGTTCGTGTTGTTCCTGGCAAAGGTTACGCCGTGGATCGCCGACCACTCCTTAAGCTGCTCGGCCAAGTTGGGGTACTTGACCAGCGCGTCTGCAGTGCCATGGAACGTCTGTATCCGCGGGTAACTCCCACTGTAGCCTTGGTACATGGCGCGTACTTGCGTCGCCCACTGCTCGGCCGTCTTCACGATTTGCCCGTTGGCGCACTTCGGATCGGCGCTGACGGGGCTCGATCCCGGCGAACCGGCCAGGCAGCCCGCCGCGACACCCGAGTAGCAAGACCCGGCGGCGAACAGGTCTGGGTACGTAGCGGCAAGCACATTGATCATCATGCAGCCCGACGAGCTCCCCGTCACGAAGACGCGCTTGGGGTCGGCGCCGTAGCGGGCGATGGCGTAACGGACCATGCTGGCAAGGCCCGTGGAGTCGCCGCCGCCGTCGCGCGTGAGGGTGGCGACAGTGGCGACGTCCCAGCAGTTGAAGTCTCTGGTGGAGGATGGGTAGATGACTAGGAATGTGCCCTTTGAGTCGGAGAGCGAGACGTAATCGGCCTGGCGGGCATAGGCCTGACCGGAGCCACCGCAGCCATGGAGGGCTAGGATAATGGCGGGCAAGGGAGCCGGATTGGGAGGGACGGAGATTTCCATGGTCAAGCCGGTTGGGTTGAAGCCGAAGTTGGCGACGAGTTGGAGGGCTGCCTGAGCTTGGGAGAGGAGTGGGAGGACGGCAAGAAGGAGGTTTAGGGTATGCATTTTGGGCTCCTGGGTAATGGAGTCAAGCTGATATGATGGGTGTTGTTGGAGGCAGTCAATGACTTTGGCTCTTGATAGAAATACTCGATCATCAGGCAGCTTTTATATGCGGAAGTCTCGTCAATGGGAACCAGGTAGTTGACAGAAATCGAAAGAGAATCTCAAATGCCGTCTTCACCAGCCTAAATGCCCAGCCGTCGGCTCTTTACCAAAAAAAAAAGCCCCCCAGCCTCTCACAAGCCCTCGTGCTCTGGCGCATTGTCATTTCTTTACAAAAGAGTAACTACGAGAGTCCTGCACGTTTTGCAACGGCTATGTGAAGCGAAAGGTGAGATCTGCCGGGCAGCCGGATTGCGGAGAATTCTACCCTTTTGATGGGAGGGGGCTCTACACTTCGGCAACGGCAGTCGGTAGTTGAAGTTTGTGCGTCGATGAACCAGCGTTGCATCGGCTGTGGCGGAATGATACGAAATAGACGGATAGGGGAAAAAACGAACAGAGAGCGAGTGACACAAACCCGCCCCGGAGCCGAGGCAGCGTTTGACCGGCCCGGCGCAGAACTCGGTACATCGGTGTGAAGTGGGGCCGAAAGAGATAATTTGCAAGATCAGACGGGGATGGATCTGGGCGACCAGGAGTCATGAGCGCGATTGTAGAAGGAGCTAGGATACAATACAATCACGTTGGTCATCTTGAATCCAATGAGTTGACGTCTCCGAGCACAATTCGTTGGGCTCATTCGATGGCAATCTGACTATTTGACTCAAAGGCATTGTACTAAGCCATGTCCTTTGCTCAATAGGTTGCTGGTTGGGAGCCGGATCGCCAGCTCGACACGGCACTCATTGGAACTGCCAAAAAACATTGGATTAATAAAGTAAAAGCCTTCAGAGAAATGACTGCATCCACTTCTAGTAGAAGCGGGACCTAAATACCCAGAAGCAGACGGGACAACAGCAACAATCCTACCTATTCTCCTCTATAGAGGCCCTAAGGATAAAGCAATACTTTGTTGCGTTCGTTAAACCCGTTAAAACCAAAAGCCTACCTACTCACACCAGATCAACGCAGATGCATCATTACCCATAAGATTTAGTCACAGATACATTAGCATAGTAGAAGATCAACACGTCAATCAACCAACAATGGGATAGTTCAGCGAGAATACTAGGGCCTTCGGAGTAGATATCCGAGCTTAGAAAGTAAGTAAGCTCAGCATACACATACTAGGGCGCTTGTTGAGACCGACATCATGCACTGACGTTGCAAAGGGGGGGGTAGAGGTTAAATCAAGCTTTCATTCGAACTTCGACTCCCCGCAGCATTAACCCCAGATCTGCAACCTCGACGGGGCAGAAGCATTATTACCCCATTCTAAAGGGGCTGACAGGGGGTCGTAGTCAATCCCCGGAATAGGGGAGAAGCCGCGTCGTTGGGTCGACGGAAGTCCGACGATGGAGAGCGTCAGGGTTTCGAGAATCCTATGAGAATCCTCGATTACACAAGACTTCGAATTGGCTCAAGCGTCCAAGGTCATATCAATCTAGATTAGGCATCTATCTTTTGAGACAGGAGCACTTCAAACATGCGGCACGTTGTCGATCACACTACTTCGTTAGCCACTTCCAGAACTTTAGTAATACCAGAGTCCTGGGCATTGCCAGCCTGGTAGTCTTCGTCTTCGTAAGGTTTAGCTCCCATAAGTCAGACTACCCACTTTTCGGCACCCCCCCCATTTCGGCACCCCAAAAATGCCTCAAATGCCTCATCACCAGAACATACCCCTCAACTTTCAACATCAACAACATTTCCTATACTTATGCAAATAACCTCATTTTTTCCTCAAAGCTTCCTTTTCACCTTATAAGCCAGTATACCGAAGATAAAGTCAATCAGGCCCTTAACGCAATAACCAACAGAATGCCCATTAAGAGGGCTAGTCAGGTATATAGCATCCCAAGATTAACACTTCAGTATCGGATTAAGGGCACTCAACCAAGGTTAATTACCTTTTCTGACCTACAGAGACTGTCTGTTAGTCAGGAGGCTAAACTAGCTGAATGGGTTCGCATTTAGCATGCCCTTGGTGTTGCCCCAACCCATCTGCAAGTGAGGCTATTCGCAGAAAGGATCCTCCATGCCATGGGGGATACAGAGCCTATAGGAAAAGGCTGGATCCAAGCCTTCTTGAAGAGGAATCCATCAGTCAAGGTCCAGAGAAGTCGCCCTATCGATTCTAGGCGTGTTAATGGGGCATCTACTGAGGTCATCAGGGACTGGTTCAAACTACTCGCCATACCAGAGATCACCAGCATCAAACCAGCCAATAGATACAACATGGATGAGACTGGTATCCTTGAGGGCCAGGGATCTAATGGGCTAGTGCTGGGCATGTCTGAGACGAAGTCTGTACGCAAGAAACAGCCTGGATTAAGGGCATAGGTAACTATCATCGAATGCATCTCTGCCCTGGGCTACAGACTGCATCCCCTTATTATATATAAGGGTATGACAGTCTAGCAGTAGTGGTTTCCTTTAGACCTTGGCCCTTATGAAGGATGGCAGTTCACTGCAACAGAGAATGGATGGACTACAGACGACACTGCAGTTGAATGGCTGCAGAAGGTCTTCATCCCTCAGACTATCCCTCAGACT
>PUHP01000052.1:11804-67709 GCA_006783085.1 Colletotrichum shisoi | reverse complement strand
GGGGGGGGGGGTGCTGGCCGATGAAATGACACGAATGATGAAGCTGCGTGCTGCGAGTCGAGCCCGAATCAGCCGCTCCGGCCGCCAAGCATGAACGATCAGCATCTACCTAGTGGAGCGGGCCGCTCCTGCGGGCAGGGGGGGGGGGGCTTGATTTCTCCCTTTGCGCCCTGTGCCCTCGACCTAGACGGTATGGAGGTGCAGGGAGAGACATGGAGAGGGAGAGACAGAGAGACAAAAGGAGAGTGAGAGTGAGAGTGAGAAAGATGTATGCTTGTGTTTGTGTGTATGTGTGTACGTATGCGTGTGTGTGTGTGTGTGTGGGCTCACGCCATTGACGCCATCCGCTTGGGGTGAACAGGCAACGCAAGGGATATCCGGCCTGTGATGACAGGCTGGTAGAAGCGGATGGAGGGCAAACCAAAACCAATGAGGGCAGCTGACGGGAAAACATGACATGCGCGCCAACACCATATGAACCCTCCCCCTCAGGCAACAACACGTCCGGCCATTGATCCTATGCGGCGCACATCTGTTTTGCTACGGGCGTATGGGAGGAATCGAGGACGACCTAGTTCGGTGTTTGTGGTTTGGTGAAAGCAAACAAAGCCGGATGTGTTTCAAGGTCGATATACGGGTGCTGTTTACCACACTCCAACGTGTCCGTGATCTGTACGTAGGTATTTAATTGTTTGATTCGGTGTAATAGTACAGAGTACAAGAGTCCGGATATGTGTGTTTACTGACCCTCCCGTAATTCAGGCCGTGTAACTGACATGGGCGGGCGGGACCCACAATAGCGATCGGGGCCCGAGTGGGGCCGCGCCGGTTTCCCCACGATCCCGCCGCCGGTTCGAGCTCGGACCAGGTATCCACAAATGCCGCCGGCTAGCGACTCCAGCCAGCACGGAGGTACGTACCTATCATGTCCATCGCGAAATGTTCCCCTTTGGAGCAAGGCGCTGTCTTTCTCTCTCTCTCTCTCCTCTCTGTCCAGCGAACCAATGTCCGTCACTTGTCTCGCTGCTACTGGTCTTCTCTGCGGCCCCTTCTGACGACGGGGAATATTAAATGACTTGTGCAGCCAGACCTCCAGTGCGCCCCCCCCAAAAATACTTCTCGGAGTTGGACTCCGTCTCCACGGCCGAGTCACTTCCGCATTCGAATTAGACACGACATGCCTAGCACAGCTCAGCTCCGCGGCGGCGATGGATCAACCTCTTCCCCTCACAGGAATGCGATTGTGTTATCATGTGGTGCCTAGGCGTCTAGATCCATTCCAAGAGACTCTTAACACGTCTGCGCGGCTGACACGGAATCTTTTGCGGTTGTTGACTTGTTTGCTCGTGACGTGTTGGCGTAGGGAAGGGGAGGGGGGATTGTGTTTCCGAAGCCAACTCAATCAGTCAAAACACTTTTGAATATGACCAGTCGTTCCCCCGAGATGGACAGGGTATACGCAATCGGATGAACCGACCATACGTGTCCATTCGTCCACTGCGTATATATACATGGATGTGTTGACTTTGACTTGGTTCTCTGCCCCACCCCTTCTCACAAGAACGAGCGTGAAGCATTCGGTACTCCTCACCCCCCCCCTTGGCAAAAGCACCCGCCCCCTGGACCCCTTCCACCCCTCGTCGATCACGGCGTCCGTGGTTTGATTCTCATCCGCGCGCTTCTGCCCGACCGTGGGCCGCCGCCAACCGAAAGCTCGAATCCTGACTGTGTGCGTATGTGCGTATCTATGACTGGCTAGGGCGTCGCATGTCATCCTGCCGCCATCTACGTGCGTCGTCCGTAGACGGCCTGGAATGCGACGTCGGCTGGACACTGCATCTCCCAGGACAGATCGATATGCACAACCTTTTCACGGTAAGGGGTCCACCTCAATAGGATATCTTGGCGAATTGCGCCCTCCTGCAACATGAAAGCAGAAAGGAAGAGTTTTATCCGTCACCCAGTCTCCGAAACCTTGCGCCTTTTCGTGGCTGCGTGGTAGCATCGATTCCGGCCTGTCTGCAGCGAGCATCTCCGGCAGCGGTTCCTCGCCAATCATTCTACACGTTCCCTCGACAGCCTCCTGGATGGCGAAACCGCCCGCAATCACCTCTGTTACGGTCTCTTTTTGCATTCTCACGTCACCCGTGGCGTCGTAACAATCATACTGCGTAGAGTGTTGGGCAAGTTCCATTTGGCTTCCGGCATTTTGTTGCCAGCATCGGCTGGAGAGAATCGAAAGATGGGCTTTGGCTGCGATGAGGCCGCTCGAGGAATCATTAAATCACAACTTTACGGGCCTCCACACGCCCACTCTTCATCAGTCAATATTCACATTCACACAGATGGCGGGCCGAGACCGATAAGTAGGGGGGGGGGGAAGGGTGGCCAGCCGACGTGAATAAGACTCAAGAGGTCGCCCAGGAGAAGCCGGTGCCTTGAAAGTCGGTTCCATCGCAGGAAGCGTTTCGCCCGGGTCCCGAGAACAACAAGAGAGGCAGCTGAGATGCGAGTTTCTCCTAATCTGGTAAACCACCTGGATACTCCGGGAAAGCAGGCTAGGAAGTACATCAAACTCGGGAAAAGGAGGTGGGAGAGGCTAAGTACGAATACATTGGAGAGAGGGGGAGAGGAGCCGACTTTGAAAAAAGGGTTGCTGATTGTCCCAGGAATTTGCTTCGACGTCACCCTTTCGAGGACTTCGGGAGTGACCGACGGCAAGGTCGAAGACATCCTCCGCGAAAGGCGGCGGCGCAGCACGGTAGTCGGAGACGCGGGATGGGATGAGATTCGATGTGATGGAAGACGAGTTGAGAGCTGACGAGGAGCGGCATCCCTCCCGCTTGGACACGGCGAATTGGATTGTGCCGAGCCTTTGAAAGATCCACGAGGGGGAGATCCCTTGGTCGTCAGGTGGGATGGAATGTCCAGAATCCAGATTAGTGTCAAAACTGGAGCAGAAGTCTCGGACGACGTAGTGGACGCCACCTTCTGGCACGGCTCCAAAGGGGGGGGGGGGGGGGGACAGTTCTGACGGATACGAGGAGGAGGAGGAGAGGGGTGAGGGATGACTTGTCATATTGAGCTGCAGCTCGCCTGTCTTTGCGAAATTGAGTCAATTT
Source organism: Colletotrichum shisoi (assembly GCA_006783085.1). Lineage (NCBI taxonomy): Eukaryota > Fungi > Ascomycota > Sordariomycetes > Glomerellales > Glomerellaceae > Colletotrichum > Colletotrichum shisoi. The sequence continues at coordinate 64,587 of PUHP01000052.1, read as the reverse complement.
TATCGCTTTCGGTGTAAGTGGCAGTGCGTACCCAGGAGTAACTCTTGGACTTTGGATGCACGACGACGCAACGGGCGAGGACGAGACGTCGGTGGAGGTAATCCATCAACTCGTTTTGGCTGCTTGCATGCTCATGATCATGACTCTAGGGCGGATGAGGCTACCGGTCACGACATACTTGGTTGAAAGAATGGAGTCGTGGATTGGTAAAATGTGTCAACTTGAGTTTTTGATGAAAGATGCGGAACAATGGAAATTAATCATATGATTAAAATCAGTAAAATCAGTTAAATCAATAGCGGTCCATATACGTGAGAAACATACGTTCAAGGCCAGCGCAAGACGGTCAAAATGCGAGCGTCTGGATGAAAAACAATGTAGCGTTCCCAAGAACATGTATCAACTCTCTCTCTCCCTCGAAGCCCAAAGAGAACCAATCCTCTTCAAACGCCTGCCGCGTTTCCGGTCTCTCTGCCCTCTTCTCTCTACTCTCTACCCTCGCCGACCTGACGTTGTCTCGTCACTGGCCGCGGATCTGGGAGACGACATGCCGTAGCAATCTCATCCTAGCGGTGCATGATGACTCGCGGCTGCTTGGCTGTGCTGACAAGAAAGACAGCCGTGTTGTGTGATGGAGGTGAAAGCAGAGCGTTTTTTTACTCAAAGTCGGCGAGACATCCAATAGTGATGATGATGACGATGATGACGATGATGATGTGTGTAACTGGGTCTCGCTTTGCCTGCTTGCTCCGATGACCGTTCATGATGATGAGGTGACCTTGGTCTCGCCGTTGGATGTCTTCTTAACGTCCCCGCCGGATCCGTTCTTGCTGGGTCCGTTGGAGGGGGATCTTGGCGTGACGGTTGACGGTGTGCTTCTCGCCGTTGGACCCGTTCCTCTTCGCCGCCTCGTCGGAGGCGAGCTGGTCACCGCCGCCGATGGGCGCGACCTTTGCCTTGCCGTTGTTGGAAGAACCCGCCGCCGGCAGCGGCTCTTGCAGGACGGACCCCAGGTCCCGGAGCCTGTCGCAGAGGTCGAGCAGAATGCGGTCGACCTCGTCCTCGTCGCAGAGGCGGCGGTTGACGCCGAGGCAGAGGCGCAGGTGGACGCCGTCGGGGTCGGGGATGGCGACGATGTCCATGTCGTGCATGGAGACGTCGGAGCCCGTCACCCTGTTGAGGGACGGGTCGACGGCGCTGGGGGCGCGCTGGTCCACCTCGCGATCGGGGTGGCCGAGCTGGATGCGCTGGTTGTCGTCGTCGTCGTCGCCGTCGTCGCCGCCGCTGTGCGGGTGCATGTCGAAGTTCTGGTAGGCTACGTAGCAGCTGAAGTTGTCGACGGTGGCGGGCCAGTCGGTGCAGTTGTCGCGGATGTCGTCGAGGCCGAGCGTCTCGAAGGGCAGGCTGTCGAGGTACTGCCGCTGAACCCGGCGGAGGAGGGTCCGCAAGCCGGAAGAAGCGGCGGCGGCAGTGGCGTCGTCGTCGTCGTCGTCGTCGTCGTCGTCGTCGTCGTCGAGGAGGGAGACGCGGACGGGCACGGCGTTGGAGCAGGGGCCGACCATGTTCTGACTGCTGAGCGGGAGGCATTGCCGGCCGGAGACGACGCGGCCAAAGACGACGTCCCTAGTGCCCATGAGGTCGCCGAAGACGAGGGCGCAGGCGGCGGTGAAGACGGTGGCGGGGGTGATGCCCTCGGCGTTGGTCCGGTGCGGCGCCTTGATGATCTTCTCGGACAACCACGTGCCGCTGGGGCGCTTCTCGTCCCTGTGTCTGCCCTCTTCCACGCCGTTCATGATGGTCATGGAGGAACCCCGCAGGACGGACCGCCAGAACCTGTAGCCCTCCTCGCGCGTGCTCATCATGTGCTGGACGAAACGGGCGAACGGGGGCGGCGTGGGCAGGCGATCGCCGACGTAGAGGATGTGCAGGGCGCGCAGGACGTGCTCGAAGCTGAGGCCGTCGTAGATGGCGTGGTTCATGCGGAGAATCATGCGCACGGTGGTGGAAGAAGCCTTGCCGCCGCCGCCGCCGCCGTTCTCTTGCGTCTTGTTGGCCGCCGTGAGGATGGCGATGCGCAGCATGGAGTGTCCGAGACGGAGCGGATCGCGGGCGTCGGCGTCGACGAGGGCGCGGGTCGCGCGCGTCAAGTCGCCGTCGTCGACGTGGACGACCTCGGTGGGCACGTGCAAGTGGTCGAGGACGACCTGGTAGAGCTCCCCGGACGCCGAGAGGAAGACGGTGCGGAAGATGTCGAAGTTCTTGACGAGGGCGGCGGCCGCCTCCGAGACCCGGCCGGGGTCGGAGCCGGAGGGGAAGTCAACGACGAAGAGAGTCGGGACGCGCGGCTCGCCCGTGGGGCCGTCCCGGATGAAGATCTTCTGCGTCCACACGGCCGGGTACGAGTCCTGGATCGTGCCGTAGGAAGGGTCCAGCTGCGGGGAGAGCTCCCTCTCGACGAAGGCCTCGGCGTCTTCCTGCGGGAGGAGCTGGAAGGGCTCGGTGTCGACCGGGCGGCGGGACGGGCGGCCGTTGCCGGCGCCGCCGTCGGCTCCGCCCTGGAGCATGGTGTCGAGGATCTTGTCGGCGAGGTCGACGGGCGCCGGGTGGTCGAAGATGTCCTTGACGGACACGCGGACATGGAGGCGGCGGCTGATGCGGGCGGCGAGCTTGGCCGCCATGAGGGACTGGCCCCCGAGGTCGAAGAAGTTGTCGGTGATGCCGGCCATCTCGACGCCGAGGACGTTGGCGAACTCGTCGCACAGCGCCGCCTCGACCTCGTTGGTCGGCTGCACCCGCTCCGACGGCGGCTTGCTGACGGGGGCGGCCTGGGCCTTGCGCGTCAGCTCGCGGCGGTCGACCTTGCCGTTGGCGTTTACGGGCATCTGGGCGAGGGCGATGATCTGGGCCGGGATCATGTAGGGCGGGAGGACCGTCTGCAGCTGCTCGCGGATCTGGGCCTCGACCTTGCGGCTCTGGAGCCGCTGGAGCGGCCGGTTCGTGAGGAGGTCGGCCGGGCGGCCCTGATGCTCGGCGGGGAACCGGACGAGGACGCGCGAGTCGTTGTCGGAGGGGAACCGGTGGAAGACGGCGTCGATGCCGCCGTTCTGGGACCGCTGGCGGGCCCAGCTGAGCTCGACGCGGAAGCCGGCCTCCTCGGCGATCTGGGCGAGGTCCAGGGCCGAGAGGGCCGTGATCTCGTCGTCGTCGGCGGCGGCGGCGGCGGCGGCGGCGGCGGCGGCGACCTTGGAGACCCAGGCCGGACCGTCGACGCTGTGCTGGGATTCGTCGTCTTCGTCCAGGGATCCAACGAGGAGCCGCTCGAACACGGTTTTGCTGTAGGGGACGTTTCCAACAGCGACGGTGGTGGTGGTGGTCTTGTTGAGGTCGTTGTTAGAGGCAGAGGTAGAGGTAGAGGTAGAGGTGGAGGATGCTCGCAGTAGTGATAATAGACGGCTACGGTCCATAGACGATGCCTGGAAATCGACCCAAGAGTCCGGTTCGACCTCGTAAACAGTCTGCGTTGGCCCCTCCTCGCCTCGGACGTGAATAACGGCGGCGTACCGATATCTGCTGAGCTCGTTGGTGGCCCTCATCCTCTTGGGAAGGATTTCGACGTGCCAGACGTGCTCCGGCAGCTTGTCGACAAGGGCCGTGAAGAAGGCCGGGTCGACCAGCAGCTCCTCCTCGTTCTCCTCGAGCTCCGTCATCTTCTGCCGCACGCCGTCCTTGCTGACGGAGGAGGTCTCGCTCAGAGACCGCAGGGCGCGGCCGGCCAGGAAGCACTTGTTGATGGCGTAGGTGCGCATGTCGCCAAAGAAGAGGCGCTTGACGCCCGGCAGCCGGACGAGGGTCCGGATCACGTCGAGGAGGTAGTCGGCCGACGGGAAGTACTGGGCCACCGAGTTGGTCACCACCGTGTCCGTACGGGACTGCGTGACCTGTCGTAGCTGGCCCACGTCTGTCGCGGTACCGACGAGGACCTCGGCCTTCTTCCCCGCGAGCGACGGGACGGTCTTGATGCTGTCGTTCACAAAGGCGGCCGCCGAGGCGGACGGCTCGAGACCGACGTAGGACTCGAGCCCCGGGCCCAGGTTGAAGAGGACCATGCCGGTACCCGTTCCGATTTCGAGCACGCGGCCCGCCGGCCGTCCGTCGAGCATGGCGACCACGCCCTCGTCGAGCCACTCCTGCATCTCGGCCGTCTCGATCAGCGTGCCGTCGTACATGGAGGTCCAGCCCAGGAAGTCGTTGCCGATGACGGAGCGGTCGATGTCGGCCTCGAGATCCGCGTACGTGCCGATCTCGAAGTGCGTGCCCCAGCCCTCGACCTGCTTGCTGGCCTCGTCCTGGACCGACTCGTCGGCCCCGACGGTGACGAAGCCGACCATCTCCTGCTCCGGCCCGTTGCCGCGTATGACGACGGCCGCGTCCCGGACGACGGGGTGCCGGAGCATCGCGAGCTCCACCTCGGCCGGCTCGATACGGTGGCCGCGGATCTTGGTCTGCTGGTCGATGCGCCCGAAGAACTCCATCTGCCCGTCCGACGGTCTGTACCGGGCCCGGTCACCCGTCCGGTAGGCCCGCACGAGCTGGCCCTCGATGGTGACGTGCAGGAAGCGGTTGACATCGAGGGACGGGTCGGTGTACCCGCGGGCGAGTCCGTCGCCGGTGACGACCAACTCGCCCATGACGCCGATGGAAACAAGCTGTTGCCGGGAGTCCATGATGTAGGCCCCCGAGCTGCTCACGGCCTGGCCGATGGGCACGCCGTGCTCGAAGGCGTCGCCCGGTTGGACCTTGTAAATGGTACTGGCCACGCTGTTCTCCGTGGGACCGTAGGCATTGTAGACGCCCGTCTTCACGAGGGCCCGGGCATCCCTCGCGTCCGACGGGCTCAGACGGTCGCCGCCGACGTAGAGAACCTCGAGGGCGGCCAACGTGTCGGGGATGTTGGCGATGCACTGCTTGAGGAGCGCGGGCGAGAGCATGGCCACGCGGATGTTTTCACGCGCGAACACGGCCTCGAGGGCCCTGCTGTCGAGGGTCGTGAAGTAGTCGATGCAGACAAGCGTCGCGCCGTTGAGCAAGGCCGTGTACATCTCCCAGGCCGAGGCGTCGAACGCGACGTTGGACACGTGGGAGATGGTCGTCGCGTCCGGCAGTTCGCGGACGATGTTGCTCTCCTTGACGAGGCGGACGATGCCGCGATGCTCGACCATGACGCCCTTGGGTTTGCCGGTCGAGCCCGAGGTGAAGATGACGTACGCGAGGTTTGTCGGGGACGGGAGGGAGACTCTCGCGGGGGCCTCGGACGAGGCGTGGCGGAACGCGGCGAGGGCCTCGGAGATGGGAACAAAGTCGATGGCCGGAAGACGGACGCTGGGCGTCGCGACGTCGGCGCCGAGGAGCACCAGTGTAAGTCCCGGCACGGCCGAGAGGATGGACTCGAGCCGGCCGGCCGGCACGTTGACGTCGAGCGGGAGATATGCGAGGCTCGACTTCAGGACGGCCATGAAGGCGACCGTCGTCTGACACGAGCGCGGGGCGAGCACGCCGACGATGGTCTCGGTCGACATGTGTCTCTTGCGAAGCCAGGCGGCCAGGCGGTCCGATTTCTCATCGAGTTGGCCGTATGTGAGGGACGTGGAAGCGTCCTTGACGGCGATGCGCTCGGGATGGGCGACGACCTGCTGAAGGAAGACGTCGACGATGCTGGAATCGCGGGGATAGTCGGGCCGCTTGACGTCGAGGAGGCCCATGGACCGCAGGGCCGACAGCCCGTTCGTGAGGGGCAGGTTGGCGATGGAGATGTCGGGCTGGGCGAGACCGCGCTGGAGGACCTCCTCAAAGACGTCGACCACGCCGCGGACGGTGGCCGGGTCGAAGAGGTCGGCGGCATACAGCACGTTGCCGCCGAGGAACCCTTCCTCCTGGAAGAGATGGAACTCGAGGTCGAAGCGGGTGGTGACGGTCGTCGGGAGGGGCTCGCTGGCGAGGCCTTGGAGTTTGATGCGGCCCAGGTCCTGTTGGGAATGGACGGCGAACATGAGCTGGGCCAGCGGGTTCCTCGACGTGTCTCTCGAGCCTGGGAGGAGGGCCGAGACGACCCTCTCGAAGGGGACGTCTTGGTTCTCAAAGGCGGCCGCGGCCGTGGCCCTCACTTGCTGCACGAGGCCGTCCAAGGACTCGTCTTCGACGACGATCCTCATGCACTGCGTGTTGACGAAGAAGCCGATGAGCTCCTCTAGTTCGGGCCGGTTGCGGTTAGCCATGGGGGTTCCGATGGTGGCGTCCTCAGCGCCCGTCAGACGATAATGAGCGGCGCGGAATGCAGATAGAAGGACGGCAAAGGGTGTAACCTGGCGTGTTCGACAGTAGTCTTGTAGTCTTTTGTACAAGGGCCCTTTGATCTTGACGAGGATGGCGCCGGCCTCGCCGGACAGCACGGCAGGGCGCGGTTTATCGCAGAGGAGCTCCGCCGGGGAGCTGTCGGCCAGCTGCTCGGTCCAGTACTCCAGTTGTCTCTGGTGCTCGGCGGCCTGCGTCTTTTGCCAGACGGCAAAGTCGCGGTACTGGATGGGGAGCGGGGCCACCTCGTCGAGGGGATCGTGGCCTCGCAGCGCCGCGGCGTAAAAGGCGGCGAGCTCGCGGCGCAGGATGTCGACGGACCATCCATCTGAAATGATGTGGTGCATGACGATGCTGAGGATATGGTCCTCCGGACCGAGGCGGAAGACAGAGACCCTCCAGCCCGGTTCGGATGCCAGGTTGAAGGGGACGTGCTGCTCCTGATGCAGGAGGGGGATGGGAACGCCGTCTGCGTGCTCGGCCGAGACGTCGATGACTCTCAGCGGACCGGAGGAAGTGTCGTTGACGATCTGCACGCCCACGCCCTCGTGCTCTTCAAAGGTTGTGCGGAGCGTCTCGTGTCGTTGTTCGACGGTGCGCAGCGCCGTCGTCAGGGCGTCGATGTTGAGCGGCCCTCGCATGCGTACGGCGAGGGGCATCATGTACCAGGCGCCGCCGATGTTGAACTTGTCCAGGAACCAGAGGCGCCCCTGCGCGAACGACTGCTCCACGGGCCCGGAATAGGGCGTCGAGAGAATCGCGTCGTGCAGCGCGGACCCGCTGACAATAACGGCTGCGAGATCCGCGAGGACGGGCTGATCAAAGACATCCTTGACGGAGACGCGGGCGTCCAGACGGCGGCTGATGCGGGCCGCCAGCCTCGTGGCCATGAGGGAGTGGCCGCCGAGGTCGAAGAAGTTGTCGGTGACGCCGACCTCCACGCCGCCGCCGATGACGTCGGAGAACTCCTCGCAGAGCGCGGCCTCGACGTCGTTGCGCGGGGCGACGCGCACGGCGGAGGCACGGCTCCTGGGCGCCGCGAGGGCCCGTTGGGCGAGCTCGCGGCGGTCCACCTTCTTGTTGGCGTTGAGCGGCAGCTGGTCCAGCACGATGATCTGCGCGGGGACCATGTACGGGGGCAGCAGGGTCTGTAGGCGCTGCCGGATCTCCCGCTCCGCGTCCGCCGTGAAGTTCTGTGGGTCCACGGCGCCGTTTTCGGCGGGCCGGGCGGCGGCAGCGGCGACGGCGGCGACGGCGGCGAACCCCACAATATCCGAGTCCGGACCGTCCCGCTTCCGGAAGACGACGGCGGCGTCGACAACGACGTCGATGCTAAGCATGGCCTGCTCAATCTCGTCCGGCTCGATCCGGTGACCTCGGATCTTGACTTGCTGGTCCATCCGGCCAAAGAACTCGATTTGTCCGTCTCTTGGCCGGATCCGGGCCCGATCGCCGGTCCGGTACGCCCGGACGGAGCGGCCGGCAATGTCGACCTCAACGAATCGGTCCGCGTTCGAGGCGGGATCGGTATAGCCGCGGGCGAGGCCGTCGCCGGTCACAACCAACTCGCCCATGGTGCCGACCGGCGTCAGTTGCTGATGCGCATCCATGATGTAGGACCCGGAGTTGCTGATGGCCTTCCCAATGGGCACGCCGTTGACGCAGGTTTCGTCTGCGTCGATGCGATAGGCCGTGCTGAAGGTCGTGTTTTCCGTGGGCCCGTATCCGTTGTACAGGGCCTGCTTGACCAGTTGGCAGGCCCGAGAGGCATCCTTGGGTCGCATGGCCTCGCCTCCGGAGATGAGCAGATCGAGCCCGGCAATAACGGAAGGCATCTCGTTGAGGAACTGGTTAAGAAGGGCCGCCGTGAAAAAGGCGGCCGTCACGCCATTGGCCTTGAGGGCCTGGCCGAGGGCGCTCGGGTCCAACACGGTCATGTGCTCGATGCACACGACGGTGCCTCCGTTAAGAAGCGCCGTGAAAAGCTCCCACGTGGCGGCATCGAAGGCCAGGTTTGAGATGTGGGCAACGGGCTTCGCGGTCTGAGACTGCGTCATGAAGTTGGTGGACTTGACGAGCCTCACAATACTGCGGTGCTCGATCATGACGCCCTTTGGCTTACCCGTTGACCCGGATGTGAAGATGACGTAGGCCAGACTCGACGCCGTGGCCGCCGCGGCACAAAGGCGCAGGTCACGGGGCTCGACAGCTGCTCCAAGTCTCAGGGCATCACTGATCTGAACCTGCTCGACATCCCGAGATTCGGCTGGAGGAGTAAGGACTCCGGCGCCGACAAGGACGAGCTTGTGGCCCGGGACCGCCGATAGAATGGCATCGATGCGAGCTGCAGGGGCGTTGACGTCGAGGGGTAAATAGGCGAGGTTGGCTTTGAGGATGCCGATGAATGCAGCCGTCGTCAAGCACGAGCGCTGCGCCAGCACGCCGACGAGGCTCTCGGGCGCCATCTGGCGGTGGTAGCGTTGGAGGTAGGCGGCGATGCGGCTCGACTCCCTGTCCAGCTCGCGATACGTGAGGCTCGAAGAGGCGTCGGTGACGGCCGTCGTGTCCGGGTGGGCGGCGACCTGCTCGGCGAAGACGTCAACGACGCTCGCGTCGCGCGGGTAGTCCGTGGTCTGCATCTCGAGCAGGCCCATCTCCCGGAGCTCGGCGATGCCGTAGGGCAGGGGGAGACCGGCGATGGGCGTGTCTGGCTGCTGGAGACCCTGGGACAAGACCTCCTCGAAGAGACGGACGATGCCGCGGACGGTATCGAGCTCGAAGAGGTCCGTAGAGAAGAGGACGTTGGCGCCGAGGCAGCCGTCCTGCTGCGCGAGGAGGTGGAACTCCATGTCGAACCGCGTGTTGGGCTCCATGGACAGCGGCTCGCCGTCGAGCCCCTGCAGGCTCAGCTTTCCGAGGTCCTGCTGCGCGTGGAAGGTGAAGATGAGCTGCACCAGCGGGTTCCGGGACGTGTCTCTGGACCCGGGGAGGAGGGTCGACACGACGCGTTCAAAGGGCACGTCCTGGTGCTCGGCGGCGGCGGTCACGGTTGTCCGGACCTGGCCGACCAGGTCGGCAAAGGTGGCCTTGTCCGAGACGGCCGTCCGGAGGCACTGCGTGTTGACGAAGAAGCCGATCATCTCTTCCAGCTCCGGTCTGTTGCGGTTGGCGATGGGCGTGCCAATAGTTGCATCCTCGACGCCGGTCAGGCGGTAGTGGGTTGCGCGGAATGCCGCGAAGAGGGCCGTGAACATGGTCGTCTGGTTCGTCTTGCAGAACTGCAATAACTCGTCGTATGCAGACCCCTGGATCTTGAACTGCACGAGACCGGCATCTCCGGATAGCTTCTCGGGGCGCACCTTATCGCATAGGACGCTGGCCGGGTGGCTGCCGTCGAGTTGGTCTTTCCAGTAGGCGAGTTGTCTATCCTGCTCGGCCAGCTGGGCCGGTTGTTTCTGCCAGACGGAGAAATCACGGTATTGGATGGGGAGAGGCGGGAGGATATGCAGCAGAGACGACGGTTCTCTCAGGCCCTCGAGTGCGGCAGAGTAGAGGGTGGCCAGCTCGCGCTGAAGGACATCAAGGGACCAGCCGTCGGATATGATGTGGTGCATCACGACGGACAGCACGTGGTCCCGGCCGCCGGAGCCCAACCGGAATAGCGTGACACGCCAGCCCGGCTCAGAGGAGAGGTCAAACGGCTTCTGTTGGTCCAGCCGAAGCAGCTCCGTGAAATCCTCGCCGGCCGGCACGTCGACGAGCTTGACCGGCTTGTTCTGGCTGGGCCGGACGACCTGCACGCCCTCGCCGTCGCGACCCTCGAAGGTGGTCCGGAGGGTCTCGTGACGCTGCTCGAGGACGCAAAGGGCTGCCTCGAGGGCCTCGATGCGCAGGGGCCCGCGAAGTCGCACAGCCAGAGGCACGAGGTATGCGGTGCCCCGAATGTCGAGGTGCTCGAGGAACCAGAGACGGCCCTGGGCGAAGGACTGCTCGACGGGGCCCGAGTACTCGCTCGTCTCGATGGGCCTGTGCTGGGCCGAGTCCTGCTGCTGGAGGATCTTGGCGGCGAGGTCGACGATGAGGGGCTGGTCGAAGATGTCCTTGACCGACACCCGCGTGTTGAAGCGCTTGCTGAGACGGGCTGCGAGCTTGGTCGCCATCAGAGAGTGGCCGCCCAGGTCGAAGAAGCTGTCGGTGATGCCGACCTCGGTGTTGAGCACGGTCGAGAACTCGTCCACCAGCGCCGCCTCGGTGTCGTTGCGCGGCGCCACGCGGGCGGAGGCCTCCTTGCTGCTGCTGCTCCTAGACGCCGTCTGGGATATGCGTGCAAGCTCGCGGCGGTCGGTTTTGCCGTTGGCGTTCAGGGGCATCTGATCGAGGACGACGATCTGGACGGGGACCATGTACGGCGGCAGCAGAGTCTGAAGGCGCTGCAGGATCGTCTTCTCCGTCTTGGCGGCGGCGTCGTCGTCGTCGTCGTCGTCGTCGTCGTCCGAGTCGGCGGCCGAGACATCACCCTGGGCGGCGACGACGAACCCGACGACATCGGCCTCCCCCCCCTCGATCTTGCGGAGGACCACGGCGGCGTCGAGAACGGCCGGGTGGCCCAGCATGGCCTGTTCGATCTCAGCCGGCTCGATGCGGTGACCGCGGACCTTGATCTGCTGGTCGATGCGGCCAAAGAACTCGATCTGACCGTCTCCGGGGCGGAACCGGGCCCGGTCACCGGTGCGGTACGCCCGAATCGGCTCGTCGTAGCCGGGGATGCGGATGTGGACGAAGCGGTCCGCATCGAGACTGTGATCCGTGTACCCGCGTGCGAGACCGTCTCCCGTGACGACCAGCTCTCCCATGACGCCCACGGACACGAGCTGCTGGCGGGCATCGACGACGTAGGCGCCGGTGTTGTTGATGGCCCGGCCGATGGGCACGCCGTTGGCGAAGCCCTCCTCGTCGCCCCGGACGGCATAGACGGTACTGGTGACGGTGTTCTCGGTCGGCCCGTAGGCGTTGTAGACGTTGATCCGGGCCAGGCCCTGGGCCTCGACGGCGTCGCGGCCGTCGAAGCGGTCGCCGGCGGCCAGGATGACATCCAGGGCGGCAACCGCACCGGGGGCGTGGGCAAGGCACTGCTTCAGCAGGGAAGGGAGCATCATCGTGGCCTGCACGCCTTCGCGCGTGAAGACGGACTCGAGGGCCTTGCTGTCGATGGTGGTGTAGTAATCGATGCAGACGACCGTGCCGCCGTTCAAGAGGGCCATGTAGATCTCCCAGGTGGAATTGTCGAATGCCGTGTTGGAGAGGTGAGCCACGCGGGGGTGCCGGGGCATCTCGTACATCTTGCTGCTCTGCCTCACCAGCCTGTTGATTCCGCGGTGCTCGATCATGACGCCCTTGGGGAGGCCGGTTGAGCCGGACGTGAACATGACATACGCCAGGCTCTTTGCGTGAGGACGAGAAGGAGGAGGAGGAGGAGGAGCATCGACTCTGGCATCATCGCGGCAGTCCACGACGTTCGCGGCCAGGACGTCGGCGAGAGGGACGAGCTCGACGTCCGCCGCCAACGGGCGCTCGGAGGCGGCCGTATCATCGGAACCGAGGAGGACCAGCTTGCGCCCAGGAACGGTTGAGAGAATGGTCTCGTTCCTGGCGGCGGGGACGTTGACATCGAGGGGCAAGTAGGCCAGGTTGGCCTTGAGGATGCCGATGAAGGCCACGATGGTTCGGCACGATCGCGGCGCCAGCACGCCGATCAACGTCTCGGGGTCCAACCGGCGGCGGCCTAACCAGGACGCCACTCTGTCGGACTGCTCATCGAGTTCGGCATACGTCAGCCGCGAGGACGAATCCGTCACGGCCACCGCGCCGGAACGCGTGGCGACTTGCTCGGAAAACAAGTCCACGACACTGGCGTCGCGGCGGTAGTCCCGGTCCGTCTCGGTGGGTTCGAGCAGGCCCAGGTCGCCGAGGGCCGCGAGCCCGTCGGTCAGGCGCAGGCCCGAGAGGACGGCGTCGGGCTGCTCGAGGCCACGGCGGAGGACCTCGTGGAAGACGTCGACGATGCCCTGGACCGTCTGCGAGGCGAAGAGCTCCTCGGCGAAGAGCACCGAGCCGCCGAGACCGCCGTCCTCGGGGAACAGGTGGAATTCGAGATCGAAGCGGGTCGTGGGCGTCATGGGCACCGATTCGCCCACGAGGCCGTCGAGCTGGACCTGACCCAGATCCTGCTGCGAGTGAACGGCGAAGAGCAGTTGGACGAGGGGATTCCGCGATGTGTCTCGGGAGCCCGGCAGCAAGGCGGAAACGACGCGTTCGAACGGCACGTCCTGGTTTTCGAAGGCGGCCGTCGTCGTCGACCGGACCTTTCGCACGAGCCCGTCAAAGGTTTCCGTCTCGGCGTCCACGGGGATCCTCATGCACTGCGTGTTGACGAAGAAGCCGATCAAGTCTTCCAGTTCGGGGCGGTTACGGTTGGCGATCGGGGTCCCAATCGTCGCATCCTCAGTGCCGGTCAGCCTGTAATGGGCAGTGCGGAAGGCAGCAAGAAGCACGACGAAGGGCGTTGTGTAGTGGCTGCGGCAGAGGGACTCGAGGGCGGCGAACAGATCGCCCTTGATCTGCAGCTGGACGACGCCGGCGGCACCCGAGAGCACCTCCGGGCGAGGCTTGTCACAGAGCAGACTGGCCGGTTGGCTGCCGTGCAGTTGGTCCTTCCAGTAGGCAAGCTGGCGTTCGTGCTCGTCGACCTGGGCCTGCTCCTTTTGCCAGGTCGAGAAGTTGCGGTATTGCACGGGCAAGGGGGCAGCCCGGGACAGCGGATCGGACCCGTTGACGGCCAGGGTGTAGAACTGGCCCAGCTCCCTGCGCAGGATGTCGACGGACCAGCCGTCGGAAACGATGTGGTGCATGACGATGGAGAGGACGTGATCTTGGCTGCCCAGACGCAGGAGGGCGACGCGCCAGCCGGGCTCGGAGGATAGGTTGAAGGGGGTTGTCTGCTCGCGGCGGAGGGTATCGACGTAGGTGGTGTTGTTCTTCTTATCGTCGGTGTTGTCGTTGGTGTCGTTGTTAGAAGAAGAAGAAGAAGAAGAAGATGATGATGATGAAGAAGAAACATCAATCACCCCAAGGGCTTTGGTCCGAACCGGCTGGACGATCTGCATGCCGACGCCGTCTCGGTCCTCGAACGTCGTCCGCAACGTTTCGTGGCGATGCTCCAACGCCTGCAGCGCAACGCCGAGGGCCGAAACATCGAGACGTCCGCGCAGCCGCACAGCGAGCGGGACGATGTACCACGATGCAGCAAGCTCCATCTGCTCGAGGAACCACAGACGGCCCTGGGCAAAGGACTGCTCCACGGGCCCGGCGTAGGGGGCGGCGACAATGGGGCTGTACTGCGTCGACCCCTGCTGGATGGTGCTGGCGAGGTCGGCCAACACGGGGTTGTTGAAGATGTCTTTGACGGAAACCCGGGCGTGGATTCGGCGGCTGAGGCGGGCGGCGAGCTTGGTGGCCATTAGCGAATGCCCGCCGAGCTCGAAGAAGCTGCTCGTGACGCCGACGGCCCCGACGCCGAGGACGGCGGCGAACTCGTCGCAGAGGACGCTCTCCATCTTGGTGCGTGGCGCGACGATCTCCGAGACGTCGGCAGAAGAGGCCGACCTGCCTTCGACCATGAGCGTCTGACCCTGCCGGGCCAGCTCGCGGCGGTCGACCTTGCCGTTGGTGTTGAGGGGCAGCTGGGCCAGACGCGCGAGGCGCGAGGGGACCATGTACGACGGGAGGAGCTTCTGGAGGTGTTTTCGGAGCGCCTCTTCGATCTTTGCCGAGAACAGATCCTCCGCCGAGGGGCCGTTCTTCTCGGCAACGACGCCGTTGGTGTACTGCGCCGTGAAGAAGCCGACGAGCTCGGCGTCGGCGTCGGCGGCGGCGGCGGCGGCGTCGTCGTCCGGCCGCGCGACGATGACGACGGAATCGCCGACGCCGGCATACAAAACCATGGCCTGCTCGATCTCGGCCGGCTCGATCCGGTGACCGCGCACTTTGATCTGCTGGTCCATGCGGCCGTGGAACTCCATCTGACCATCCGGCCGGAACCGGGCCCGGTCTCCGGTCCGGTACGCACGGACCATCCGGCCGGCGACGGAGATGTGGATAAACCGGTCCCGGTCGAGCGCCGGGTCCGTGTACCCGCGCGCGAGGCCGTCGCCCGTGACGACGAGCTCGCCCATGACGCCCAAAGGCACGAGGCGTTGTTTGGCGTCGGTGATGTAGGCGCCCGAGTTGCTGACGGCGCGGCCGATGGGGACGCCGTTGGCGCAGTGCTCCTTCCGCTGCTCGTCCTCCTTCTCCGAGGCCGCTGCCGCCGTCGGCATCTGGAACACGGTGCTGAAGGTGGTGTTCTCGGTCGGGCCGTACATGTGGCGGAACGAGCGGCGTACGAGGCGGGCGGCCTTTTGCGCATCCTGCGGCCTCACCAGCTCGCCGCCGGCGAACACATGGTCCAGACGGCTGATGATGGAGGGGGCCTCCTCGAGGACCTGCGTCAGGAAGGCCGCCGTGAACCAGGCGGTGGTGACGCGCTCGTTGGAGATCACGCGGCCGAGCTCGGAGGAGTTGAGGACCGTCATGCGGTCGATGCAGACCAAGGAACCGCCGTTGAGAAGGGGCACATAGATTTCCCAGGTGGCGGCGTCGAAGGCAATGTTAGACATATGGGCCATGCGGGCCGCCGACGGGGGCAGTCCAGCTAGGATGTTGGTGCTCTTAGCAAGGCGCATAATGGCCTGGTGCTCAACCATTACACCCTTCGGCTTGCCAGTCGACCCGGAGGTATACATGACGTATGCGAGGCTGTTGGCGCCTGGTTGTGGGGGGAAAGCGGTTGCGGGTTCCTTGGCCGAGCCGTTGGAGCCGGCGGCCTCGTCGAGCGCGGCGCCGATGCGCACAAACTCGACGTCCGACAGGGCGGTATCGGTGGAGGCGTCCGGTCCGACCAGGACGAGCTTCTGGCCGGGGACGAAGGAGAGGATCATGTCGACGCGCGCGGAGGGCACGTTGACGTCGAGCGGGAGGTATGCAAGGTTGGCCTTGAGGATGCCGAGGAAGGCGACGACCGTCTCGCAGGACCGGGGCGCGAGAACGCCCACCAGGGTCTCCGGGTCCAGACGACGGCGCCTCAGCCAGTGGGCGAGGTCGTCGGAGCGGCGATCCAGCTCGGCGTACGTCAGCCGGGCGGAGGAATCCGTGACGGCGACGGCGTGCGGCTTCGCGAGGGCCTCGGCGCGGAAGATGTCCGGGATGCTAGCGCCGCGCGGGTAGTTGGTCACCTCCATGTCGAGCAGGCCGGCGTCGCGGAGCTGTTCCTCGGCGTGGGCGAACGGCAGCGCGCCCAGGGGTGTTTCCGGGTGCGCGAGGGCCTCGCGCAGGACTTGCTGGAAGACGTCGACGACGCCGGAGATGGTCTCCCGGTCGAACAGGTCGGACGAGTAGACGACGGTGCCGCCCAGGCGGTCGGCCTCCTGGAAGAGGTGGAACTCGACGTCAAAGCGGGTCGTGGCGGCCGCCGGCATCGCCTCGCTGCCGGCGAGGCCCTCGAGCTGGATCCGGCCGAGGCCCTCCTGCGAGTTCAGGGAGAACACGAGCTGCACCAGCGGGTTGCGTGACGTGTCCCTGGTGCCGGGGAGCAGGGCGGAAACGACCCTCTCGAAGGGCACGTCCTGGTTCTCAAAGGCCGCGGCCGCCGTGGACCGGACTTGCTGGACGATGCTGCCGAATGTGTCCCCGTCGTCGATAACAATGCGCATGCACTGCGTGTTGACGAAGAAGCCGATGACATCCTCGAGCTCGGCCCGGTTGCGGTTGGCTATGGGCGTGCCGATCGTGGCATCGTCGGCGCCCGTGAGACGGAAGTGAGCCACTCGGAAGGCGGCGAGCAGCACGGCAAAGGACGTCGTCTGACGGGCCTGGCAGAAGGTCTGCAGGGCATCATAGACCTCGCCGTCAACGCTCAGGAACACAGCTCCCGCGCTGCCGGACAGAGCGTCGGGCCGGGGTCTGTCCGGAAGCAGCTTGGCAGGTTGGCCGCCCTGGAGGTGGTTCGTCCAGTACTCGAGCTGGCGGTCGTGCTCTTCCGTCTGGGCCTCTTGCTTCTGCCAGACGGCGAAGTCCCTGTATTGGATCGCGAGCGGACTCAGGTGGGCGAGGGGGTCCTGGCCGCGGAGGGAGACGGCGTAGAGTGCGACCAGCTCGCGTTGGAGGACCTCGAAGGACCACCCGTCGGAGATGATGTGGTGCATGACGATCGAGAGGATGTGGTCGTCGTCGGAGCCCAGACGCAGCAGGGAGACGCGCCAGCCGGGCTCCTTGGCGAGGTCGAAGGGGGTGGACTGTTCCTTTTGGAGGATCTCGAGGTAGGCGTAGGCCTCGCCGGTGTCTGATGCTGACGCTGACGGTGACGGTGACGACGACTCCGGCACATGGACGACTCGGAGGGTGTCCTCGAGGCTCCTGTTGTCGTGGATGACTTGCATGCCGGCGCCTTCCCGCTCCTCAAAGGTCGTCCGGAGCGTCTCGTGGCGTTGCGCGAGGGCGTGGAGCGCCCGACGAAGGGAACCGACGGATAAAGGCCCTCGCAGGCGGAAGGCGACGGGCATCATGTACGAGGCGCCGATGTCGAGCTGATGGATGAACCAGAGACGGGCCTGGGCAAAGGACTGCTCGACGGGACCACCGCGGTACTCGGTGGCCTCGATGGCCGTGTGTTTCTTGGAGCCTGGGTGGATGGTGGCGGCCAGGTCGGCGAGGACCGGGTGGTCGAAGACGGACCTGACGGAGACGTCGGCGTCGAGACGGCGGCTGAGGCGGGCGACGAGCTTGGTGGCCAGCAAGGAGTGACCTCCGAGGTCGAAGAAGCTATCGTGAACGCCGACGTCGACGCCGAGCACGCTGGTGAACTCCTCGCACAGCGCGGCCTCGACGTCGTTCCGGGGGGCCACACGGGGGGAGGCGGCGGCGGCAGCAGCAGCAGAAGAGGAGGAGGAGGCCGGGCCGGTCATGGTCTGGGCCCTGCTCGAGAGGAGACGCCGGTCGACTTTGCCGTTGGCGTTCAGGGGCAGCTGGTCGAGCACGACGATCTGCGCGGGCACCATGTAGGAGGGCAAGACGCTCTGCAGCTTCTGGTGGATTGTTCTCTCCGTCTTGGAGGCGAACTGCTGCTGCTGCTGCTGCTGCTGCCGCCGCCGCTGCTGCGCGGCCGTGGCATCAGCATTCTCTGACGCGACGATGCCGTTGGGGAAGCGGACGGCGACGAAGCTGACGATCTCGGGATCATGGCCGTCACGTCGCCGCAGAACAACAGCGGCGTCGGAGGCGGCTTCCGTGTGCCGGAGGATGACCTGCTCCACCTCGGCCGGCTCGACGCGGTTCCCGCGGATCTTGACCTGTTGATCCATGCGGCCGAGGAACTCGATCTGACCGTCCGGCCGGTACCGGACGCGGTCGCCGGTGCGGTAGGCCCGGACCGGACCGGGCTGGCCGTCGTCGACGGAGATGTCGACGAACCGGCCGACCTCCAGCGCCGGGTCCGTGTATCCCCGGGCCAGGCCGTCACCGAACACGACCAGCTCGCCGACAACACCGATGGGAACGGGCTGCTGGCGGGCGTCCATGACGAAGGCGCCCGAGTTTGTCGCCGTCCGGCCGATGGGGACGCCGTTGACGTAGGGCTCGTCGGTGACCTCGTGGAAGGTGGAGAGGACGGTGTTCTCCGTCGGGCCGTAGGCGTTGATGAAGGTCCCCGGGAAGACGACGGACCTGATCCTGGCGGCGTCACGGGGATCGCAGCGGTCGCCGGCGGTCAGGAGGAACTGCACGGAAGCCAGGGCCGCCGGGGCGTGGGCGAGGCACTGCTTGAGCAGGGCCGGCGGGAACACGGCGGCCTGCACGCGGCGGGAGGCGAAGAGGGCCTGCAGCGTCTTGACGTCGATGGCGGTGAAGTAGTCGACGCAGACGAGGGTGCCGCCGTTCAGCAGGGCGCAATAGATCTCCCAGGTGGCGGCGTCAAAGGCAATGTTGGACATATGGGCCATGCGGGCCGACGGCGGCAGTCTCTCCAGGGCACTGGTGTTCTTGGCGAGACGCACGATGCCCCGGTGCTCGACCATGACGCCCTTTGGCGTGCCGGTCGACCCGGAGGTGTACATGACGTACGCGAGGCTCGTCGCGGACGGCTTCGAGGAGGCGGTGGGCGGCATGGCGAGGGAGGTCCTGAGGGTGTCGGCGAGAGGCACCGTCTCGACGTCCTCGGCCAACGAGTCGGGAACGGGGGTATCGTTGCCGAGAAGCAGTAGTCTGCGTCGTCCCGGACGACGGGTCGAAAAGATGGCGTTGAGACGGGCCGCCGGGGCGTTGACATCCAGCGGGAGGTAGGCCATGTTGGCCTTGAGGATTCCCAGGAACGCGACGATGGTGTCGCAGGACCGCGGGGCCAGCACGCCGACCAGCTCCTCGTCGGCCATGTCCCGTCGTCGGAGGAGCCACGCCGCCAGCGTATCGGACCGCCGGTCCAGCTGCGAGTAGGACAGGGTGGACGAGGCGTCGACAACGGCCGGAGCATCGGGCCGGCCGAGGGCCACTTGGCGGAACACGTCGGCCACGCTGGCGTCTCTCGGATACGGCGACGTCGGCATGGAGAGGAGGCCCTTGCCGTGAAGCTCGGCCAGGCCATCCGTCAGCGGGAGGGACGAGAGGACCGCATTGGGGTCCTCCAGCGTGCGGCGGAGGACCTCTTGGAACACGGAAGCGACGCCGCGGATCGAGGCCGGCGCGAAGAGGTCGGTGGCGTACACGATGCTGCCCGTAAGCCGCCCCTTTTCATGGAAGAGGTGGAATTCCACGTCGAAGCGCGTGGTTGTCACGGTGGGCAGACGCTCGCTGGACACGTCCTTGAGTCGGATGCTGCCTCCGAGCCCCTGCTGCGGATGCACGGCGAACATGAGCTGCACGAGAGGGTTGCGCGACGTATCCCTCGACCCGGGTTGCAGGGCCGAGACGATCCTCTCAAAGGGGACGTCCTGGTTCTCGAAAGACGTCTTGACCGTGGCCCGGACCTGCTGGACGAGGGACTCAAAGGTCTCGTCGGCGGCCTCGTCGATGGTGATGCGCATGCACTGCGTGTTGACGAAGAAACCGACGAGATGCTCAAGCTCGGGCCGGTTGCGGTTGGCAACGGGCGTGCCGACGGTCGCGTCCTCCATGCCGGTCAACCTGTAATGGGCGGCCCTGAAGGCGGCGAGGAGGACGATGAAGGGGGTGGCCTGGCGAGCCCGGCAGTAGGCCCGGAGGTTCTCGTACGTCGGGCCCTCGACGACGACGGACTCGATGCCGGCCTCGCCCGAGAGCGCCGCCGGACGGGGCCGGTCGCAGAACAGGCTGGCCGGCTGGCTCCCCTCGAGCTGCCGGCGCCAGTAGGCCAGCTGCCGGTCATGCTCGGCGACCTGCTCCTCCTGTCTCTGCCACGCGGCGAAGTCCCGGTACTGGATGGCCAGCGCCGGCACGTCGGCGAGCGGGTCGCGGCCCCCCCGGACGACGGCGGACGCGTAAAAGGAGGCCAGCTCGCGCTGCAGGATCTCGAGGGACCAGCCGTCGTAGACGATGTGGTGCATGACGATGGAGAGGACGTGGTCCTGGTCACCGTCACCGACGCGGAGGAGGGCCGGACGCCAGCCGGGCTCGGCCGAGAGGTCAAAGGGGCGGCCCTGTTCCTTGCGGAGGGCCTCGTCGAGATGGCTCCCGCCGTCCTGGACGCGGATGACCCGGAGGGCCCGTAAGAGGGGATTGTTCTCGTTGTCGGGGTCGTACGGGTGGACGACCTGGACGCCAACGCCGTCCTGCTCCTCGAACGTGGTGCGGAGCGTCTCGTGCCGGAGTTGCAGGGCGCGAAAGGCCGCGGCCAACGCCTCGACGTTCAAGGGACCGCGGAGACGGACGGCGAGGGGCATGATGTACCACGATGCTGCCCCGCCGAGATCCAGCTGGTCCAGGAACCACAGGCGGCCCTGGGCAAAGGACTGCTCGACGGGGCCGGTGTAAGGCAGGGCGCGGATGGCGTTGTGCGGGTGCCTGCTGGACCCCCGGCGGATGGCGGCGGCCAGGTCGACGATGCGGGCGTTGTCGAAGACGTCCTTGACCGAGATGCGCGTGTTCAGCCGGCGGGACAGGCGGGCGGCGAGACGGGTGGCCGTGAGCGAGTGCCCTCCGAGGTGGAAGAAGTTGTCGGTGATGCCGACGTCGACGCCGCCGCCCAGGACGGCGGAGAACTCGTCGCACAGCGCGGCCTCGACCTCGTTGCGAGGCGGCTCGACGACCCGCTCCGCCGCCGCGGCGAGGGGGAGGAGGAGGAGGGCGGCCTTGAGCGCGAGCGCGCGGCGGTCGATCTTGCCGTTGGCGTTGAGGGGAAGGCTGTCCATGACGACGATCCGGACGGGCACCATGTACGGCGGGAGGATGGTCCGGAGGTGGTCCCGGACCCGGGTCTCGAGGCGGCGGTTCTGCTGGCGCTGGAGGGGGCTGTTGGTGAGGAGATTGGATAGACGGCCGAGGTGGTGGTGGTGGTGCTGCTGCTCCGTGGGGAAGTCGAAGAGCACGCGGGTCTGTTGTTGTTGGAGGTGGTGGTGGTGGTTCTTATTATCGTTGTTGTTGTTGTTGTTGTTGTTGTTGTTGTTGTTGTTGTTGTTGTTGTTGTTGTTGTGGCCGTTGTGATGGTCGTTATCCTGGCCGACGACGACGAGGTGACGGCGGTGGAAGACGGCGTCGATGGCTCCGTTCTGGGATCGTTGCCGGGCCCAGCTCAGTTCCACGCGGAAGCCGGCTTGGTCTGCAATGCCGGCGAGATCGGCCCCGGAAAGGGCGGCGTGGTTCCGTGCAAGATGGCGGATGGAGGAGATCCAGGGGCCGCCGTCGAGGAGGCGCTGCGTCTCGTCTTCATCCCCATCGAGGGACTCGACGAGCAGCCTCTCGACGATGGTCTTGCTGTAGGGGATGTTGGCGACGGGGATGATGGTGGAGGAAGACGAAGGCGAAGACGACTTGGACTCGGACTCGGACTCGGACTCGGACTTGGACCGTAAAAGGTTCAGAAGCCCAGCAGAGTCGAGCTGGGATTCCCCAAAGTCGATCCAGGCGTCCGTCTCGATGGCGTGGACGGGCCGTCGCCGCGTCTGCTTCTTCCTAGTGTCGTCGTCGTCATCTTCGTCGTCGTTGGAGGTCCCGTCGTCCTCCGGCTTCTTCACATGAACGACGGCCGCGTATCTATACGCGCTGAGCTCGTTGGTCGCCCTCATGCGCTTCGGCAGAATCTCGACGTGCCACACGCGGTCCGGGAGACGCGCCGCGAGCCCCGTGAAGAAGGCCGGGTCGACCAGAAGCTCCTCCTCGCGCTCCTCCAGCTCGGCCATCCTCCGCCGGACGTCATCCCGCGTCGCGCCGGGGCCCAGGTCATGCAGGGCCCTGGCCGCGAGGAAGTCCCTGTTGGTGGCGTAGGTCCGCATATCGCCAAAGAAGAGCCGCCGGACGCCCCGGAGACGCGTCAGGTGCTCGATGACCTGGAACAGATAGTCGCCCGAGGGGAAGTATTGGGCGACCGAGTTGATGACGACAAGGCCGGCTTCTACCACGTTGTTGTTGTTGTCGTTGTTGTTGTTGTTGTTGTTGTTGTTGTCGTCGTCGTTGTTGTTGTTACCAACGTCGAGAGCCGTGCCGACGGCGACCCGGGCCTTGCCGGCAAGGGACGGCATGGTCCGGATCTTGCTGTTGACGATCCCGGCCGCCGAGCTGGACGGGCTGAGGCCGACGTACCCGTCGAGACCTCGGAGGTTGAAGAGGATCATGCCGGTGCCCGTGCCGATCTCGAGGACGCGGCCGGCCGGCTTGCCGTCGTGGAGCGCCGCCATGGTGTCGTCGAGCCACTCCTGCATCTCCCCGTTGTCCATGTCCTTGCCGTCGTACACGGACGTCCACCCCTTGAAGTCGTTGCCGACGACGACCGACTGGTCGTCCATGGTCTCCATGTCCCCGTACGTGCTCGTCTCCAAGCGGCTGCTGCTCCACTCGACCTGGTTGCCGACCTCCTGCGTCTTCTCGAGGCTCTGGTCGCCGCCGCGCGCCGCCGCCGCCGCCGCCGCCACGAACCCGATCATCTCCGTCTCTCCCCCTTCCTGTCGACGCAGGACGACGGCGGCATCCAGCACGTCGGCGTGCGTGAGGAGGGCCTGTTCGACCTCGGCCGGTTCGACGCGGTGCCCGCGAATCTTGACCTGCTGGTCCATCCGGCCAAAGAACTCCATCTGGCCATCAGTCGGACGGCGACGCACCCGATCCCCCGTGCGGTACGCCCGGACGACCTGCCCGTTGACCGCCACCTGGGCGAACCGGTCCTTGTCGAGGGCGGCGTCCGTATAGCCGCGGGCGAGACCGTCTCCCGTGACAACGAGCTCGCCCATCACGCCTGCGGGGACGGGCCGCTGGCTGGGATCGAGGATGTACGCCCCCGAGTTGCTGACTGCCTTGCCGATCGGGACGCCGTTGACGAAGGGGTCCTGGGGGTCCTGCGCCGACACTTCGTATATCGTGCTGATGACCGTGTTCTCCGTCGGGCCGTACGCGTTGTAGACGCTTCCGGAGACCAACGCGCGCGAGGCGGCGGCGGCATCGGCGCCGTCGAAGCGGTCACCCCCGGCGAACAGCACGCTCAGGGCCCCGAGGGTCGACTCCATGGGCTTGAGGCACTGCTTGAGGAGAGCCGGGGCCAGCATCGTGGCCTGGATCCGCTCCCGGAGGAAGAGGGTGTTTAGTGCCGCCGGATCGAGCGTCGTGAAGTAGTCGACGCAGATCAAGGTGCCGCCGTTGAGCAGCGCCGTGTACATCTCCCACGTGGACGCGTCAAAGGCAAGGTTCGAGAGGTGGGCGACGCGTGCGGCGGGCGGGAGCTTCGCCACCACGTTGCTGTTCTTGACGAGCCTGATGATTCCGCGGTGTTCGACCATGACGCCCTTGGGCTTGCCTGTTGACCCGGATGTGAACATGATGTAGGCCAGACTGGTGGCAGTTGGCTTGGAAAGGTGGAGGTGCTGGAGGGAGGGTTTGCCGGGAGCGGCACGAAGGGTATCGCTGATGGGCACCATTGTGACGTTGGGAAGATCAAGGGACGGTCTCGTAACGGTCGATCCGAGGAGGAGGAGGAGGAGGACCTTGCCGTCGTCGTTATCGTCGTCGTCGTCGTCGTCGTCATCGTCGTTGTTGACGGCTGAAAGGATAGAATCAAGTCGTGCGGCCGGGATGTTGACGTCGAGGGGAAGATACGCGAGGTTGGCCTTGAGTATGCCGAGCAAGGCCACGATGGTCTCGCAGGACCGGGGCGCGAAGACGGCCACGGGCGTCTCTGCCGCGAGCTTCTGCTTCTGCAGCCAGGACGCCACCATGTCGGACTGCCGGTCCAGCTGTTGGTACGAAAGCTGCGCACCAGTCGAATCCTTGACGGCGATGGCCTCCGGGCCCGCCGCCGCGACCTGCTCGGCGAAGACGTCCACGATGCTCGAATCGCGCGGGTACTCGGCCTTCTCGACGTCGACGTCGTCGAGCCCGTCGGTGAGCGGCAACGACGAGATGGGCGTGTCGGGCCGCTCCAGCCCGCGACGCAGCACCTCCTGGAAGACGTCGACGATGCCCTGCACCGTGGCGTGCTCAAACAGGTCCGACGCGTACAGCACGCTACCGCCCAGCCGGCCCTCCTCCTGGAACAGGTGGAACTCGAGGTCGAACCGGGTCGTCGCCGGCGCCGGGATCCGCTCGCTGGCCAGCCCCTCCAGCGGGATCCGGCCGAGGTCGTGCTGCGAGTGCACGGCGAACATGAGCTGCACGAGCGGGTTCCGGGACGCGTTGCGCGCGTTGCGCGGCACCAGCGCCGTCACGACGCTCTCAAAGGGGACGTCCTGGTTCTCGAACGCCGCCGCCGCCGTCGCGCGGACCTGCCGCGCGAGGCTGTTGAACGTCTCGTCCTCCTGGATGACGGTGCGCATCCCCTGGGCATTAACGAAGAAGCCGATAAGGTCCTCGAGTTCGGGCCGGTTGCGGTTGGCGATGGGCGTGCCGATCGTGGCGTCCTCTACACCAGTGAGTCGGAAGTGGGTGGCGCGGAAGGCCGCGAGCAGCACGGCGAAGGAGGTGAAGTGGTTGGCCCGGCAGTAGGACTGCAGGCGCTCGTAGACGGCTCCCTCGATCGTCATCTCCACGAACCCGGCGTCTCCGGAAAAGACGGCCGGCCGCGGCTTGTCGCACAGGAACTCGGCCGGCGTGCTGTCGGCCAACTGCTCGGCCCAATACGCGAGCTGCTTCTTCTGGTCGGCGGCCTGGACGTCGCTGCGCTGCCAGACGGCAAAGTCACGGTACTGGATGGGAAGGGGGCGCACGACGCAGCAGGACAACGGGTCCTCGCCGCGGATCGCCGCTGCGTAGAAGGCGCCGAGCTCCCTGCGGAGGATGTCGACGGACCAGCCGTCGCTGATGATGTGGTGCATGACGATGGAAAGCACGTGATCGTTATGAGTCTCGCCGAGGCGAAACAGCGTCACGCGCCAGCCCAGTTCCGAGGCCAGGTCGAACGGCGTCGTCTGCTCGTCCTTGAGCGGCTGAACGTAGTAGCTGCGTTCGCCGTCGCGGGCGGCCGAGAGGTCGACGACCTTCAGCTCGACGGGGCGGGGCGGGTGCACGACTTGCACGCCGACGCCGTCCTGCTCGGCAAATGTCGTCCGCAGGATCTCGTGGCGCTCCTGCAGCGCGTTGATCGCGGCCGACAGGGCGTCCACGCGCAGAGGGCCGCGGAGACGCGCCGCCAGGGGCATCATATACCTCAGGGCACCGGCGCTCAGCTTGTCGAGGAACCAAAGTCTCCCCTGGGCGAAGGATTGCTCGACCGGGCCGTAGTACGGCATGGGAGGTATGGGGCTGTGGAGTGCTGAACCGGGACGTATAATGGCCGCAAGGTCGACGAGGACGGGCTGGTCGAATATGTCCTTGACCAGAACGCGGGCATCCAGCCTGCGGCTTAGCCGGGCGGCCAGTTTCGTCGCCATCAGCGAATGGCCGCCGAGGTCGAAGAAGTTGTCGGTTATGCCGACCTCGATACCCAGCACCCTGGCATACTCCTCGCAGAGCGTCGCCTCGACTTCGTTCCGGGGCGCAACGCGGAGCGAGACCGTGCTGGTCCGCAGAGTCGTCTGGGCCCTCCTGACCAGCTCGCGGCGATCGACCTTTCCGTTCGCCGTCAGGGGCATGTGATCGACGACGATGATCTGCGACGGGACCATGTAGGACGGCAGGGCGGCCTGGAGACGCTTCCGGACGTCCCGCTCCGTTGCGGCGGCTATAGTGGGGCCGTTCGGATCGCCGTCGCCGGTTTCGGCCTCCGGAGGACCCACTTCGGCCTCCGAGTGGATCGCGACGAAGCCGACCATCTCCGGCTGCTGGTCCTCAAACGTCCGGACCACCACAGCCGAATCGCGCACCCCGGACAACCCGGCGATGGCGGCCTCCACCTCGGCCGTCTCGATGCGGTACCCGCGGATCTTGATCTGGTTGTCGACGCGGCCGATGAATTCCATCTCGCCGTCCGCCGGCCTGTAGCGCGCCCGGTCACCCGTCCGGTACGCGCGCAGAGGCACGCCCTCGACCGTCACCTGCACAAAACGGTTCAGGTCGAGGCTCGGATCCGTGTACCCGCGTGCCAGCCCGTCTCCCGTGACGACGAGCTCGCCGATAACCCCCAGAGGGACGATCTGCTGGCGCGAGTCCATCACGAAAGCGCCCGAGTTGTGGATGGCGCGTCCGATGGGCAGCCCGTTGACGCAGCCCTCGTCGGACCTCATCGTGTACATGGTGCTGAAGACGGTATTCTCCGTCGGTCCGTAGACGTGGCAGAGGGCCTTCCTGACGAGCCCGCGGGCCTTGAATGCGTCCTGGGGCCGCATCGTCTCGCCGCCGGTGAACAGGACGTCCAGGCTGCCGATGATGGACGGCATCTCCTCGAGCAGCTGGCGCATCAGGGCCGTCGTGAAGAACACCACGGCGATTCTGTTGACGCGGAAGGCTTCGAGCAGCAGCGGGGGGCTCAGGACCGTCATCTGGTCGAGGCACACGAGCGTGCCGCCGTTGAGCAGCGGCGCATAAATCTCCCACGTCGCCGCATCAAAGGCCAGGTTCGATACGTGGGGCACACTGGACCCGGCGCCGATTTGCAGGTGTTCACTGGTGTTCTTGACGAGACGGACGATTGCGCGGTGCTCGACCATGACACCCTTGGGGCGGCCGGTCGAGCCGGAGGTGAAAATGACATAGGCGAGGCTGGTGGCCTTCGGGCCCGGGGCTGCTGCTGCTGCTGCTGCTGCTGCTGCTGCTGCTGCGACGAAGCCGTTCTGCTGCCCTTGAGGAGACGCCGTCGTCATGGCGTCGACGATGCGTACCAGCTCGACGTCGGGCACGCCAAGGTCCGGCATGGGCACCGAAGCCCCGACCAACACGAGCTTCTTCTCGCCAGACACCTCGGACAGGATGTCCTCGAGGCGGGCGGTGGGCGCGTTGGTGTCGAACGGCAAATAGGCGAGGTCGGCCTTGAGAATGGCGAAAAGGGCGACGATGGTCTCGCAAGACCGAGGGCATAACACTCCGACGAGGGAGCCGGTGGGGAGCCTGCGCTGGCGCAACCACGACGCAAGCTTGTCCGACTGTTTGTCGAGTTCGGCGTACGTCAGCTGAGACGATGCATCCTTGACGGCAACCGAGCCGGGGTGGGACGAGGCCTGCTGGGTAAAAAGGTCCACGACACTGGAGTCCCGGGGGTATCCGGGCGCGGCGGCCCGCAACAGGCCGAGATCGCGCAGGGCCGGCAGTCCGTCGGTCAGAGGCAGGCCGGAGAGAGGGACCTGCGGCTGTTCGAGACTCCGACGCAGGACCTCCTGGAACACATCCACCACGGTCCGCACCGTCTTCTCCTCGAAGAGGTCCGTCGAGTAGAAGACGTTGCCCCGGAGCCGGCCCTCCTCCTGGAAGAGGTGGAACTCGAGATCGAACCTCGTCGTCGGGGTGAAGGGCAGCGTCGTCCCCGTGAGGCCCTCGAGCTGGATTTTCCCGACATCCCTCTGCGAGTGGACGGCGAAGATGATCTGCACCAGCGGGTTGCGCGAGGTATCCCTGGACCCGGGCAGCAGGGCGGACACGACGCGTTCAAAGGGGACGTCCTGGTTCTCAAACGCAGACGTGACGGTCGAGCGGACCTGGCGGACCAGCCCGCCGAACGTCTGGGTATCGTCCATGGTAATCCTCATACACTGCGTGTTCACGAAGAATCCGATGACGTCTTCCAGCTCAGACCGGCTCCTGTTGGCAATAGGGGTACCGATAGTCGCATCATCGTCGCCCGTCAGCCTATAATGCGTGGCGCGGAACGCGGCGAGCAGGACGGCAAAGGACGTGGCCTGGTGGGTGCGGCAGAACCTCTCGAGGTTTTCATACACGGATCCTTGGACGGACAGCTCGACGAGGCCGCCGTCGCCCGAGATGGTGGCCGGCCTCGGCTTGTCGCACAGCAGCGTCGCGGGCCGGCTGCCGGCCAACTCGCGCTTCCAGTAGTCCAGCTGCCGCTCGTTCTCGGCGACCTGGGCGTCCTGCTTCTCCCAGGCGGCGAAGTCGCGGTACTGGATCGGCAGCGGGGCGATGGCGGGCTCCTGGCCGCGTAGAGCGGCGGCGTAGAAGAGGGTCAGCTCGCGCTGGAGGATGTCGAAGGACCACCCGTCGGAGATGATGTGGTGCATGACGATGGAGAGGATGTGATGCTCGGGCCCGAGGCGCAGCAGGACGACGCGCCAGCCCGGTTCCGACGTGAGGTCGAAGGGTTTGGCCTGCTGGTGCTTGAGGATATCCTCGTACCGGCCGTCGGGCACCTCGATGACGCCGAGGTCGCCGTTCGTGTCGCCCGCCGCTGGCTGCACGACTTGCACGCCGACGCCGTCGTGCTCCTCGAACGTCGTCCGCAGCGTCTCGTGGCGTCGGACGAGCGCGGCGAGGGCGGCCCGGAGCGCGTCCGTGTCAAGCGGGCCGGTCATCCGGACGGCGATCGGCATGTGGTAGCCGGAGGAGTCGCCGAGGCCGAGCTGGTGGAGGAACCAGAGACGCCCCTGGCCGAAGGACTGCTCGACGGGGCCGGCGCCGGCGTACGGGTGGTGCGAGGGGATCTGGTCGTGCTTCTTGGAGCCCCGCTGGACGGTGGCGGCGAGGTCGGCGAGGACCGGCCTGTCGAAGATGTCCTTGACCGAAACCCGCGCCTCGAGTCTCCGGGTCAGACGGGCCGCCAGCTTCGTCGCCATGAGCGAGTGGCCGCCCAGGTTGAAGAAGTTGTCCGTCACGCCGACTTGCACGCCGAGGACGTCGGCGAATTCCTCGCAGAGGATGCCTTCCACCTCGGTACGCGGCGCGACGTGGACCGCGGCTGCTCTGCGGGCCCTCGGCACCGCCGTCTGGGCCCGCAGCGCGAGCCGGCCGCGGTCGACTTTTCCGTTGGCGTTGACCGGGAGCTGATCGAGCACCGAGATCTGGCTCGGGATCATGTACGGCGGCAGCAGCGTCTGGAGGTACTCGCGGACCTGGGCCTCGACCCGGCGGCTCTGCTGGCGGTGCAGCGGCCGGCTGGTCATGAGGCCGAGGGACCGGGCCTGCAGCAGCAGCTCGTCCGTCGGGAACCGCACCAGCACGCGGCCGCCGCCGTTGTCGTGGCCCGGCTCGAAGCGGTGGAACACGGCGTCGACGGCGCCGTTCTGCGAGCGCTGCCGCGCGCAGCTGAGCTCGACGCGGAACCCGGACTCCCGCGCCAGCTGGACGAGGTCGAAGGGCGAGAGGCACGGCGACTGGGCGGCGGCCTCGCGGATGTTGGAGATCCAGGCCGCGCCGTCCGGGGACCCGGGCACGTCGGGCTCGTCCAGCGACTCGACGAGCAGCCGTTCGACGATGGTGCGGCTGTAGGGGATGTTGCCCACGGCGACGGTCTGCGCGTCGGGCGACCCCTGCAGCAGGCCGAGGAGGCCGTTGCGGTCGAGCTGGGAGACCTTGAAGTCGAGCCAGGACTCCGGGTCGATGACGTGGACGGCCTGCTGGCGCTGCTGAGGAGGTTCGCGGCCCGGCGGCCCTCCTCGCACGTACACGTGGATGACGGCTTGATAGCGGTACGCGCTGAGCTCGTTGGTGGCCCTCATGCGCTTCGGGAAGACCTCGACGTGCCGGATTCGATCGGGGAACTGGCTCGTCAGGCCGGCAAAGAAGGCCGGGTCCACGAGGAACTCCTCCTCACCGTCCTCGAGCTCGGCCATCCTGCGCCGGATTTCCGTCCTGGTGGCCGCCGGCCCGAGGGCCCGGAGCGCCCGGGAGGCCAGGAAATCACGGTTGATGGCCCAGGTCCGCATGTCGCCGAACACGAGACGCTTGACGCCGGGGATCCGAGTGAGACCGTCAATGACTTGTAGCAGGTACTCGATGGAAGGGAAGTACTGGGCCACGGAGTTGGTCACCACGAGGTCGGCCCGGAGCCCGTCGAGGCCGGGCACGTCCGTTGCGGTGCCGACGTAGACCTGCGCCTTGCCGGCCACCGCGGGGACGGACTGGATCTTGCCCTGGACGAACGAGACGGCCGATTCCGAGGGGTCGAGGCCGACGTAGCTCTCGAGGCCGCCGCCGAGGTTGAACAGGATCATGCCGCTGCCGGTGCCGATCTCAAGCACGCGGCCGGCCGGTCCGTGGTCCAGGATCGTGTCCATCGTGTCGTCCAGCCACTCCTGCATCTCGCCCTTGTCGATATCCGTCCCGTCGTACATGGACGTCCAGCCGAGGAAATCGTTGCCGACGACGGACGCGTCGATGGCCCGGTCCATGTCGACGTAGGTGCTCGTCTCAAAGTGGTTGCCCCAGCCCTCGACGCGGCTGGCAATCTCCTTCTGCGGGATCTCGGCCATCTCGTCGTCCCTCGCGGCAAGGAACGCCACCATCTCGACGCCGTGGACGTCTTCCGGCTGCTTCCGGATCACGATGGCGGCGTCCCGGACGGCCGGGTGGCGGAGCAGGACCTGCTCGACCTCGGCCGGCTCGACCCGGAACCCGCGGATCTTGAGCTGCTGATCCAGGCGGCCGAAGAACTCCATCTGGCCGTCGACGGGCCGGTATCTGGCGCGGTCTCCGGTGCGGTACGCCCGCGTCGTCTCGCCGTCCGCGGTCGTCATGTCGAAAAACCGGCCCTTGTTTAGGGCCGGGTCGGTGTAGCCGCGTGCCACGCCGTCGCCCGTCAGCACGAGCTCGCCCATGACGCCCAGCGGCACGGGACGCTGCTGGGGGTCGAGGACGAGGGCGCCCGAGTTGCTGATGGCGCGTCCGACGGGCACGCCGTTGATGCACAGCTCGGACGGCCGCATGTGAAAGGCCGTCGAGTACACCGTGTTCTCCGTGTGGCCCAGCGCGTTGATGATGCCGCCCTTGGCCAGCGCCTGCGCCGTCAGGGCGTCCTGGACGTCGAGGCGGTCGCCGGATGCGAATAGGAGCTCGAGGCCCTTGATGGTCGAGGGGGACTCGGCAAGGCACTGTTTGAGCAGCGCGGGCGTGAACATGACGGCCTTGACCTTTTCCTGCTCGAATACGCGGCCCAGCGCAGCGACGTCCAAGACGGTTGTGTGATTAATACAGATAAGAGACCCGCCGTTGAGGAGGGCGGTATAGATCTCCCAGGTGGCCGCGTCAAAGGCCAAGTTGGCGATGTGGCCGACAGCAACGGCAGACTGGGCCTGGGTTTGGATATTAGTGTTCTTCACCAGTCTGACGATACCCCGATGCTCGACCATGACTCCCTTTGGACGACCCGTGGAGCCGGACGTGAACATGACGTACGCCAGGCTGGTTGCCGTGGGTGACGGGAGTTGTTGAACGACGGCGGCGACTTTGGAGTCGCCGTCACGGGCCTCGGCGATGGTGAGGAACTCGACATCGTCCAGCTGCGTGGCTGGCACGGGCACGCCGGCACCGAGCAGCAGGAGTTTCTTGTGCTCGATGGAGGACAGGATGCTCTCCAGACGGCCGAGGGGCACGTTGACATCAAGCGGCAGATACGCCAGACCGGCCTTGAGGATTCCCATCAGGGCCACGACGGCCTCGCAGGATCTCGGGGCCAGCACGCCGATCATGGTCTCGGGGGCGAAGCCTCGACGGACCAGCCAGGAGGCCACCCGGTCTGACTGCCGGTCGAGCTCGGAATACGTGAGTCGTGAAGTGCTGTCCTTGACGGCGATGGCGTCGCCAGAGAGGGCAGCTTGCTCCCGGAACAGGGCCGGGATGCCGGCGTCCCGCGGATACTCGGTCCGGGCCACGAGGTCGAGTTTGTTGTCGGCGATCACCGAGAGACCGTCGGTCAACGGCATGGAAGCAATCGGCACGGACGGATCCGCGAGCCCGCGCCGGAGGACCTCGCAGAAGACGGTCTCCATGGACCTGATCGACACCGGGTCGAAGAGATCCCTGGCGAACATGATGACGCCCTGGAGACGGTCCCTCTGCTGGAAGAAGTGAAGCTCGAGGTCGAACCGCGACGTCTCGGCCGCGTTCAGGGGGTCGGAACCCAGGCCCTCGAGCTGCAGCTTGCCGAGGTTCTGCTGGTAGTGCACGGCGAGCGTCATCTGGACCAAGGGGTGCCGAGAGACATCGCGCGTCCCGGGCCGCAACTCGGCAACGAGCCGGTCAAAGGGAACATCCTGGTTCGCCGAGGCCGCCGCCATGGCCGAGACGGCCTGCCGGACAAGGGTCCCAAAGGTCTCGTCGTCGGCCAGGGAGGTCCGGATGCACTGCAGATTCACGAAGAATCCGATGAGGTCCTCGAGCTCCTGGCGGTTCCTGTTGGCGATGGGCGTGCCGATGGTGGCGTCCTCGACACCCGTGAGGCGGAAGTGCGTTGCCCTAAAGGCCGCGAAGAGCACCGAAAAGGGCGTCGTCTGCTGCTTCCGGCAGAATCTCTGGAGGTCCCGGTACATGTCGCCGTCCACGGTGAACTCGTGGATGACCGCCGTGCCAGACGGGACGGACGGTCTGGGTTTGTCTGACAGCAGAGTCGCGGGTTGGCTGCCATCCAGCTGACCCTTCCAGTATGCTAGTTGACGCTCCTGCTCGGCCACTTGGGCATTTTCCTTCTGCCAGACGGCGAAGTCGCGGTACTGGACGGGTAGGGGGCTCACCCTAGATAACGGGTTCTTGTTGCGGATGCTCGCGGCGTAAAAGGTGGCCAGCTCGCGCTGCAGGATATCAAGGGACCAGCCGTCCGAAATAATGTGATGCATGACGATAGACAACACATACGACTTCTCTCCGAGCCGGAGAAGGGCGGGACGCCAGCCGGGCTCGGTCTCCAAGTTGAACGGGGTCGAGTTCTCCGTCTTGAGGGCCAGCATCAGCTGCTCCTCGGAGCCGCCGGGGATGTCGACGACGCGCAGCTGCTTGGGCACGAAGGGCTGGATGACCTGCACGTTGACACCGTCGATCTGCTGGAACGTCGTGCGCAGTCCCTCGTGCCGTTCCTCGAGCGCCAGCAGCGCCGTCTGCAGGGCCGCGACGTTCAGGTCCCCTTCGAGGCGGGAGGCAAAGGACGAGAGATACCACGTCAGGCCCGGGTACAGACGCTCGAGAAACCAAAGGCGGCCCTGGGCGAACGACTGCTCAACGGGGCCATCGTAAGGTCGGGAGATGATGGCGCTGTGCTGGGTCGATCCCCGGCGGAGGGTTGCCGCGAGATCGAGGAGGATGGGCTGGTCAAAGATGTCCTTGACCGTCACGCGGACCTCGAGGCGGCGACTGATGCGCGCGGCCAGCCTCGTGGCCATGAGGGAGTGTCCGCCCAGATCGAAGAAGTCGTCCGTGATGCCGACCTCGAGGCCGAGAACATCGGCAAACTCCTCGCACAGCGCGGCCTCGACCTCGTTGCGCGGCGCCGCGGGGGACTCCCTCGCCCCGCCGCCGCCGCCGCCGCCGCCGCCGCCTACTAACGCCATGCTGCTTCTCTCCATGTTCTGCGCCCTACGCGTCAGCTCTCGACGGTCGACCTTACCGTTGGCGTTCAGGGGCATGCCGCCCTCGAGCACGAGCACGCGCGAGGGGATCATGTAGCGCGGCAGCACAGCCCGGAGGCGGTGCCAGATCTGCTGCTCCATCAGTCTCGCAAACTCGTCGTCTCTACTGCCTACCTTGCCCGGCGTCTCGTCGTCGCGGATCGGCGTGTGGTTGACGGCGGCGTCGTTGTCCCGCGCCACGACGAAACAGATGATCTCGGGCTCTTCCGTGGTGGTGGTGTTGGCGGCGTCGGAGCCGGCGGCGTCCTTGGCTCGGCGGACGACGGCGGCGGCATCGAGAACCGCGCCGTGGGCGAGGACCGCCTGCTCGATCTCGGCCGGCTCGACCCGGTGGCCGCGGATCTTGACCTGCTGATCGATGCGGCCGGCGAATTCGATTTGGCCGTCGGTGGGCCGGTACCGGACCCGGTCGCCGGTCCGATACGCACGGACCTCCCGGCCGGAGACGGAGATGTGGATAAATCGGTCCCGGTCGAGCGCCGCGTCCGTGTACCCCCTCGCGAGGCCGTCTCCGGTCACGACCAGCTCACCCACGACACCGACGGGCACGAGCTGCTGGATGGGGTCCATGATATAGGCGCCCGAGTTGCTCACGGCGCGGCCGACGGGCACGCCGCTGGCGAAGCAGGCGTCGTCGTCGTCGGTCACTTCGTAGACGGTGGAAAAGACGGTGTTCTCCGTCGGACCGTACCCGTTGTAGACGCTGCCGCTCCCCACGAGGGCCTTGGTCTCGATGGCGTCTCTGCTGTCGAACCGGTCGCCGGCGACGAACAGCAGCGCCAGCCCGCGCAGCATGTCCGGCGCGTTGGACAGACACTGCTTGAGCAGGGCCGGCGGCAGCAGGGCGGCCTCGATGCGGTGCTCGTAAAAGGCTGCGGCAAGGGCCTTGCTGTCGAGCGCCGTGAAGTAGTCGATACACACGAGCGTCCCGCCGTGGAGGAGGGCCGACCAGATCTCCCACGTCGAGGCGTCGAAGCCCGTGTTGGACATGTGGGCAACACGCGGGGTTGCCGGCAGCTTGGCGTTGACGTTGCTCTGCCTCACGAGCCTGACGATGCCGCGGTGGTCGATCACGACCCCTTTCGGCTGGCCCGTCGATCCGGAGGTGAACATGACGTAGGCGACGCTC
Source organism: Colletotrichum shisoi (assembly GCA_006783085.1). Taxonomy (NCBI): domain Eukaryota; kingdom Fungi; phylum Ascomycota; class Sordariomycetes; order Glomerellales; family Glomerellaceae; genus Colletotrichum; species Colletotrichum shisoi. The sequence goes on along the minus strand of PUHP01000052.1, from coordinate 29,919 downwards.
GTGGCTGTTGGGCCGGCCGAGGCATCGCCTGCATGGCGGGCATCCCCGGTGGTGATGTTGGTGGTGGTGGTGGTGTTGTTGTCGTTCAAGGCGTCCGTGATCGAGACCATCTCCACGTCTGCGAGCTTGATCTCCGGCCGAGGCGTGTCTTCGCCCAAGAACAGGACCGTGGACCCCTGGACTGCCGTCAGGATGGCCTCGACGCGCGCGAGGGGCATGTTCACATCGAGCGGGAGGTAAGCCAGACCGGCCTTGAGAATGGCGAGGAATGTCAGAACGGTGAGACTGGACCGGGGAGAAAGGACGGCGACGAGGGTCTCGGGGGCGAGTCGGCGTCGACGGAGCCAGCCGGCAAGTCGGTCGGATCGTTGGTCCAGCTCGGTGTAAGTCAGCCTCGTCCTGTTGGAACAGGTTTCCATGACAGCCACCGCCTGTGGGTGAGCAACGACTTGCTCGCGGAACAGGTCGACCAGACTGGCGTCCCGGGGATAGTCCGTCTTCTCTACGTCGTGCAGGCCCATCCGGTGAACCTCTGCCATGGCCGCCATATCAGCCAGGGGCAGGGTCGCGATGCGCGTATCCGGGCTGTCGAGGCCGCGGTGCAGGACTTCGAGGAAGATATCGACAACACCGCTGACGGTGGCCCTCTCGAACAGGTCCGACGCAAAAGGGACGTGGCCCCTGAACCGGTCCTGTTCCCGGTACAGATGAAACTCCAGGTCGAAGCGTGTCGTCGTCACCGTGGGCAGAGACTCGCCCCGGACATCCTCCAGCCGGATGCGGCCGAAGTCCTGCTGGGAATGCAGCGCAAAGACGAGCTGGGCGAGAGGATTCCTCGAGGGATCGCGGGACCCGGGCAGCAACGCCGAGACGACGCGCTCGAACGGCACGTCCTGGTGCTCCCAGGCCGCCGTCGACGTCGCCCTCGCCTGCTGCACCAGCCGGCCGAACGTCTGGTCCGCCTCGACGACCGTCCGGAGGCACTGCGTGTTGACGAAGAACCCGAGCAGGCTCTCGATCTCGGAGCGGCTCCGGCCGGCCACGGGTGCCGCGATCGTCGCGTCCTCGGCGCCCGTGAGCCGAAAGTGCGTCGCGCGGAAGGCCGCAAAGAGCACGGGGAACGGGGTCACCTGCTGGTTGCGGCAGAAGGCCAGCAGACGGGAGAAAAGACGACCGGACACTTCAAAGTGGATCTCCCCGGCGTCTCCGGAGAGCATCGCGGGCCGCGGCTTATCGCACAAGAGCTCGGCCGGGGAGTTGTCTCTGAGCTGGGTCGTCCAGTAGTCCAGTTGCCTCTGGTGCTCGGCCACCTGCGCCTCCTGCTTCTGCCAGAGGGCGAAGTCGCGATACTGGATGGGCAAGGGGGCCAGCTGGGCCAGGGGGTCCTCGCTGCGGCGGGCGGCGGAATAGAAGATGCCGAGCTCCTTACGCATGAGGTCGATGGTCCAGCCGTCCGAGATGATGTGGTGGAAGACAATGGAGAGGATGTGGTCGTCGTCTCCGAGTCTCAGCAGGGCAACGCGCCAGCCGGGCTCGGTGGCCAAGTCGAAGGGCGTCGTCTGTTCCTGGCGGAGGATCTCCTCGTAGCTCTCGGAGACGGAGGATACGTCGATGACGCGGAGCTCCCGGACGTGGCTCTCGTGCACGACCTGCATGCCCACACCGTCGTGCTCCTCAAAGGTGGTCCGGAGCGTCTCGTGGCGCTGCTTCAGCGCGTGCAAGGCGGCCGTGAGAGCCTCGATCTGGAGGGGGCCGCGCAGACGCTCCGCAAAGGGGACGAGGTACCACGACGACCCCTGGTTGAGCTGGTCCAGGAACCAGAGGCGGCCCTGGGCGTACGAGAGCTCGACGGGCCCCGTGTACGGCGTTGCCGTGATGACGACGGACCCGTCCCGGGACGTGCCCTGGCGGATCGTCGCGAGCAGGTCCTTCAGCGTCGGGTTCAGGAAGATGTCGGTGACGGTCAGCTCGATGCCGACGGACCGGGCCATGTTGACGAGCTTGATGGCCACGATGGAGTCGCCGCCGAGCTCGAAGAAGTTGGCCCCTTGGCTGTTGGAGGAGGCCGGGAGCTGCAAGCTGCGGAACCACATCTGTCGCAGCCGGTCCTCTGCGGTCGTTGGCTCAACACCATCGACAGAAGAGGAGGAGGAGGCACCGTCCGGATGAGAGGAGATGGCACTCTGAATGAGGTCCTCGATGAGCTTGGCGGCGATGGCACGGAGACCCTTTCGATCCGTCTTGCCCGTGACGATGGTCGGACGCTGCCTCATGCGGACGAAGTACGAGGGAACGGCGTAGTCAGGGAGGGTCTTTTGCAGAGGCGCCCTCAGACGCTGAGAGGTGCCACTATCCAGGATGAAGGCCTCCTCTCCGTCGTGTTTGGCCTCGTGCGGTTGAAACGGGCCGAAGAGGAACGCGACGAGGGACGCACTGCTCGCCTCGCTGGACCGCTTCACGGCCTCGGCCACGGTCGTCAGATGACCCGGGAGAGCCTTGCGCAGATGGCTCTCGACGTCGCCGAGCTCCACGCGCTGGCCGCGGATCTTGACCTGCGAGTCCCGGCGGCCGAGGCACGCGACGGTGCCGTCCGGCCTGTAGCAGACGAGGTCTCCGGTCCGGTAGAACCGGTATCCGTTGGCCCGCTGCGTCTGCCGCCATTCGGCCGGGTACCACGCCGGCGCGGCGTCGAGGAAGGGAGACTGCTCCGGCGGAGGCGGGACGACGTAGCCCCGGGCGATGCCGGCGCTCTCGATCAGCAGCTCGCCGACGGCGCCGATCGGGGCGAGCCGGCCCGGGTCCTCCGGGTCCGTGACCCAGTACCGGGCACCCAGGGCGCGGCCGATGTTCTGCAGGTCGGCGGTGTCGGCGTACACGCGCGCGGCGCCGGCCATGGTCGAGCTCTCGCTCTGGCCGTAGGCGTTGATGACGCGGATGCGGCCGGCGAAGGCGTCCCGCTGGTAGGCCGTGAAGGACTCGCCGCCGGAGAGCAGGGTCTTGAGCCCGGAGAGGCTCTCGGGCGGGATGGTGGCGACGAAGGACGGGGTCAGGGTCGACCAGTTGACGCGGGCGCGGCGGATGAAGCCGGCGACGTCGTTCATGCGGTCGTGGTCCGAGGGGATGCAGACGCAGCCTCCCTGCATGAGGGTGCACATGGTCTCGGCGAGACTGGAGCCGAAGGCGTACGAGGAGAACTGCAGCGAGCGCGTGTCCCTGTCGATGCCGAGGCCCGGGCTGAACTCGAGGGCGCAGGAGGCGAAGGCGCGGTGCTCGAGCATGGCGCCCTTGGGCTCGCCCGTGCTGCCGGAGGTGAAGATGATGTAGGCCAGGTCGTGAGGCTTCGCGACGGGCGTGAAGCGTGCTGCTGCTGCCGCTGCCGCCGCCGTCGCCGCGGAGAGAGATTCAAGAAGGGCGTCTTCGAGCACGATGGTGCGGGAAACGAGGCCGGTGAAGGTGCCGGCGTGGAGCCGGGACGCGAGGGCAAAAGTGGCCGAGGTCTGCCGGCATATCTGAGCGACACGGGCGGCCGGGTGCGCCGGGTCGACGAGGGCGAAGGCGTGGCCGGCCTTGAGCAAGGCGAGCACGCCGGCGACCATCCACTTGGACTTCTCGAAGCAGAGGGGCACGGCGTGGCCGGCGTCCAGCTTCAGGGACTGGATGTGGGCCGCGAGGCGAGACGAGACGCGGTCCAGCTCGGCGTGCGTCCACTCGCCGTCCCAGGCGCACACGGCCGGGCTGTCCGGGGCCTCGGCGGCGCGGCGGGCGACGACGTCGTGGAGACAGACGTCGTGGCGCACCAGCGGCGCCGCGTTCCACCCCTGGATCTCGGTCCGGTCCTCGGTCGTGAGGACGTCGAGCTCGCCAAGGGGTAAGTGGTGAACGGTAGTAGCGGTTTGGAACAGCTTGATCAGGAGGCCGAGCTGGCGCAGGAACCGGCCGGCCTGGCGGGCGTCGAGAACGCTCTCGTCGTACCTGGCGAGAATCGACGCCGAGCCCTTGGCCACGCGGCAGTTAACGAAGAGGGCACGGTCAAGGGAGGGTGACGTGAAGATGTCGTTGTTGGTGGTGGTGGTGGGGATGTTGCTGGAGGAGGTGACGGCCAGCACGGTCTGGAAATCACACGCCGCATCGCCAAAGTCTCCGGCATGCCGGACGCTGTCCAGGTTTAGACCGGCATGCTTGAGCCCGCGAACGGCGGCATCGTGAGCCGAGACGGCCCGGAGGAGAGAGGAAACACTCTGGTGAGGGTCGCAAAAGACACGGGTAGGCAACACGTTCTGGGTCGGACCGGAAGGACCCTCGACGGCAATGCCGAACAAGACGTCAGATGCGTGGGTGTAGCGGGCGAGGAGCACGGCGAGGGCGGCCCGGCACACGACGGTGATGGAGTCTTGGTCCTGCTGAACCGCGGCGGCCGCCGGCGGGAAATCGATGCTATATTCGGCCTCGGCAGCGGCATGAGGTCTCTTCAGATGAGACGGCAGCAGCACGGGGAAAGACGAGGCATCGAGCTTCTCAAAGTGGCGTCGCCAGAGCAGGGAAGCCTCTGCAGACGCCTGGGTGAAGTTTTGGGGGGTAGTGGTTGGTGCCATTATCGGGTATGTTTGGCAGTCATGTAACACGTAAAAGGGGTATCTTGGTTTTTCTTTTTCTGTAGATGTCTTCTCGGAGGAGAGAAGTAGCGTAAAGTCGTTGGCCTTTTGGAGTCTCTGGTTGACCGATGAGAAAGAAGGGAAGAGTAGGAGTAGTAGTAGTAGTAGTAGTAATAGTAGTAGTAGTAGTGTTTTTGGGCGTTTATTTTGAAAATTGGTTTTGTTGGCGTGTAAGAGCCGGGTTAGTCTTTTGGTGAGAGATGTCCTATGTGAGTGAGACTGAGCGTAAGTGTAAGTGTAAGTGTAAGTGTGAGAGTGAGAGTGAGAGTGAGAGTGAGAGTGAGAGTGAGAGTGAGAGTGAGAGTGAGAGTGAGAGTGAGAGTGACAGTGACAGTGACAGTGACAGTGACAGTGGCAGATGAGGATGTATCGGTATTAGATCCAGCCTCTGGTGTGCCTGAAAGCTTCCAAATGATCAAGCAGAGAGTCGTCCTACGTCCTAACGTGACACAGCGGTGAAGAGTACGCGGAAACGGCTTATGGTTAAGTATATCTACACATTCACAGACACAAGACAAAGGTAGACCGAGAAATGCTTGACCAGATGTGGTTGTCTATCCCAATCTCCACGCTGAACCCCCTTCAAACCCCTTCCCGCTGTATGAACATTACCTACCTACATGGATGACCATCCTACCTGTCTCACACACACTCTCGGCTCCCTGGCCCGGTATAGTTACTGGCGAGTGACTACGTTTTGCCGTCGTCCATCGGAACGTATTGGGGCGGCTCACACGAATGATTGCACGTCGGCTGGGAGAGACGGAGGCGCATATAGGGCCGGCTTGGCGGAACACGACGAGGAAAAGGCCGCTTCCGCACTGACCAGGGTTCCCGATCGATGGTCTGTGCTCCGGGGGAATGTCATTTCACTTACATGATGTGATGTCTGGTATACCATACGGGTAGCTCAACAACCTGCACGGAATGAACTCGTGGGGGGCATTTATATTATTGGAAATGATTTATATTTCTTCAACTCAAGCCTATTTCGGCTAATGAGGCCTAGAAACTCGCCTCCAGTCCATGTGTCTCTTGCTCCCCCCCCTCTTGACGAGGGACTTGGCGGATGTGGTATGGTGTGCGGTTGGCATCCTTCAACCCCACCGTCATTTTTTCCCCGACTGTGAACCACCAGATGATATGAATGCTACCCTTCTTGGCCCGAGGGACATTGTTGATTGGAAATGGGAAAGTAGACGACGATAGATGGTAAGGATCGGCAGCTTCTCGTCCACGACCGTTGAAGGAGGCTAACCGTGTGCATCTCACACGCGACTCAGTAATACTATTTTGTTTCGGCGGCAGCCCGACCGATGAGACGGATCGCCTCCCTTGGGCCGTTCTGTTGACATGGCTGTTGCAGCCGCATTGCAAACGGGAACGTTGGCAGTGAGATAGATATACAAGCATTGACTAACGTGTGTGTTTACGGGCCACTTTCGCCAAAAAAGAATTAACCCTTTCCTTATTGGATGTGTACTCTCTGATGATTCTAGGCCAAAAGAATTATCAGCAAGTCATCAGTCATAGCTCCATCATATCGTGTACTCTTTCTTATATGAGGGGGCGGGGGGAGGGGGGTAGAACGGCAAGCATCATCATCTACTTCTTCATGACCTCGTCACGGAGTCACCCGCAGCAGGGCTCGCAGCGTCCGGATCCCGGCCTTGACCGTCTGATACCGCTCGGCCGCCGCGGCCTCACTCGACGGCCGGCCGACGTAGTTCTCGTCGTCCAGCCACCTCTCCAAGGCGTCGACGAGCGGGAAAAGCTGGAAAGCCATGTGGATGGAATCGTCCGCGTACGCCCGGTTCTCCACGACCCACACGAGCCCCTCCAGGATCTCCCCGATGCTGCACTCGTCCCACAGCATGCCGCCCTCCATCAGGCACGGCTCCGGCGCGAACGTCGCCCGAACGGCCCGCAGGCCCGGCGGCATGAAGAGCACGTCGTCCTGCTCGAGCACCATCAGCCGGCCGCCCACCCCGCCCGGCGGCGCCCAGCCCCGGCCCTCCCGCGCGAACCGCCGCCAGTCCGCGTCGTCGAGGTCCGTCGCCACCGCCACGATCTGCACCCCCGAGAGGCACCGCGTCCAGCTGCCGACGAGGGGGTCCACGTACGACCCGGAAAACGCCCCGGCGAACGAGAGCAGGTCGAAGCCAAGACACCCCTGGACGTCGTTCATGATGGGGTGGCCGCCCCCCCGTCCCACCGTGCCGGCGACGCGGTCCGCGAGCGTCGAGAGGAGCCGGAACCGCGGGAGCCTGCTCAGCAACGGCTCGTCGGCGCGCGCCAGCCGGCGGAGGTTCGTGACGCTGCTGATGGCCGCCGCGGCGTCGGCCGAGCCGAGGTCGACGTCGGCCACCGCCAGACAGTACTCGACCAGGCTCATGGACGATGTGGCGCCCGTCGCGCCGTCCTGCACGTCGACCTGCTTCTCGGGGAACCGCTGCCACAGCATGTCGACGTAGTCGACCACATCGTAGGCGCCGCTGTCCTGGAACTCCTGCCGGACGACGACGGGGCGCCCGAAGACGCCGCCGGCCTCGGCGTGCTCGCGGAAGGACGCCCAGGTGAGGTACCACACGTCGGCTTCGTCGGGCGACGACACGCAGCCGGGGCCCAGACGGCGGCCGCAGGGGTCCGGCGCGGCGTAGATGCGCGCCCAGCGCTCCGGGCCTAGCCAGTCGAGTTGCAGGCGGCGGTGGCGGGAGACCTCTTCCGAGGCGTGCGGTCGGCGGAGGTCTCTGATGAGCCGGCGGATGGTGTCTGCGTGACGGGCCTGCAGAGTTTGGAGTATTGTTTGCTGTTGTCGCTGCGGTTTTTGCTGTAGTGGTGGTGGTGGTGGTGGTGGTGGTGGTAGTGGCGCATTGCTTCCGGTGGAGACCGGGCCCGATCCCGGCGCTACCGGAGTCGGTCCGGTGCCCTCGGAACCGCCCGTAAGTGGTGGAGATAGATAGTGTCCCAGTTTCGAGACCGTTGCACCAGTATTGAGTGACGATGCAAGCGTCCGGTCTGCCACCGGGTGATTCGCCGGGCCTTGAAGGGCCGATGGTCTCCCTGCCCGGGTCTGTCCGGTAACCGCATCCGATACCGGGGTAGGTCCCGGGAAGATTGTCCTGGGGGTCATTTCCTCTTGAATTCCTTGCGGGTGCGCCACAGCTGTTTCTGGACTTCCACTATCCCCCTGATACCCATCGTCCGAGTCTTCCAAGCCGCAACGGTGCTTGTCCCGGCTCTTGGAGGTCCTTGTCGTCTCTTCCTCCGTCCCGTCTTTGGCCGCCGTTGACGCCATGCTTTCGTCTCCACCGGATTTTTCTTCGCTTTCGACCCCTCTTTCGGTATCCTCTGGACTGGTTGCATCTCGCGGTTGTTCGTCGGCCACCGAGATCGTTTCCTCGTCCTCTGGCCAAGATGCGAGACCCGGTGTGTTTGCCCTTACGCCTCGACCAGCTGTGTTGCCCATCCTCGCCTCCTGCACGTCTCCGGGCCCGTCGCTGAGGATGGATTGTTCTGTCGTACCTACAACAACGTGAATAACGTTGTCCATTCCCTGCTCCATCCTCCGTGATGCACCGGCGGATATGCGGTCACTGTCGCCGGACCCATCCCCGAACGCCTGATCTCCGGTCTCTGCGCCTGATTCTTCTGACTGTTCCAGCAGTTCAGTCTCTTCAGGCTCCTCGGACTCGGAACCAGGGCTGTGACTGCCACAAGCTCTACCGCAACGAGCCCCACGGCTTTTCTTGACATCCGGAGAGACGGAGAGACCGTATCTGGTGGACGACGCCGAGAGTCTGGTCCGCTTCGTCGGCCGGGTGAGGGGACCCACGAGACCGTGGCCGTCGTTGGCGTCGTCCTCGACACCCTCCGCATCCTCATCATCCCCATCAACCTCGTTCTCGTCCTCATCCTCATCATCCACGGCATCCTCGTTCCCGTCCTCCGTCCCACACTCGTCCAACGGCACAACCATGCCGAACGCATCCCGCTTCAGGCCAAACTCCCGGATCGGCGCCCCGTTGATCCGCCGCGCCGCCCTCTTCACCCCCCGCTGCGCCCACTCGAGGGCGGCCAGGATATCCGACCGCTCGACGGGCGAGTGGGCCGCCTGCACCTTGGAGGCCGGCGAGTGCTCGCCGACCCTCAGGGCCTTGTTCCGGCCGCCGACGACGCGCAGCTCGTGGCGCGCCAGCATCTTGGCGTTGAGCAGCTCGACGACGTCCCCCCACCGCGGCACCAGCACGGCCAGGTCGTGCAGCTGGCGCAGCAGGGGCAGCGGCAGCGCGTGCCAGCCGTAGTGGCCGAAGCACTCGGGGCCCCAGGCGGCGATGATGCCGGACCGGTGCTGCAGGTGCTGGCTCTCGCGGTCGCGCATCCTCCTCCCGCGCTGCGCGAGGCGGTCGAAGTCGCTCCAACGGCTGGGGTTGTTGTCGTTGTCTGTGCCGGTGACTGTGCCGGTGACTGTGCCCATGCCGTAGTCGTCCTTCTCGTCCTCGTCGTCGTCGTCGTCGTCGTCGTTGTCGTCTTTGTGGTGTTGCAAGCTATTCTGGACCGTGCCGCTGAGCAGCGGCAGCAGGGCGGCGGCGACGTTGGCGGCGATGCCGTCGACGGCGAGGATCTTGTCGCGGTACGTCTCGTGCAGCCGGCGCCGCTCCAGCGTGCTCCGGCAGGTCTGGGCGTCGCGGTGGAAGCTGGCGGCGAAGTTGAGGGCCGCGTCCGTGGCCGAGAGGAGGGACCGGTGATGGTGATTGTGCGCCGGGGACATGGCCGTGTTGCTGCTGGCCGGGTGCTTGTCCGCGTCGAGGGCCGAGGGGATGGTGCCCCGGTGGATGTGATGAGGGTCCGGACGCTCTTGTGGGACCATCTTCGTAGACGGCATCGACACGGACGAGATAGATCCTCGTGTCCGCCGCGGAACTGGCGCGGGTTATCAGTATGGGGAACAAAAGGGACCCGTCTCTTTTTCTGCCTCGTTTTGTTTCTTTTCCAGCCCAAGCGCCTGGGGAATGCGTGTCTCAGGAGGGCTGCACCGGGCCTACCTACGGTAACGGGTCTCGGGGCGCCCGTTCGAGCGCTTGGGTTTCCCGTAGCCTACAGAGGCTCTCGCGAGAATGGGTGGGACACGGTGGACGAACGAACGACTGACTTTATACTCGTTCCGAGGCACGATGCCGTGTTTCGGCTCGGGCCCGTCGTCTACACACATCGGCAGCACGCCCAAGGGAGGACTGTGTGTGTGTGTGTGTGTGTGTGTGTGTGTGTGTTATATGTTACTTACTGTGTGCCATCGCCCAACCAAGTCTTGGTCCAACCCAAGGGGGGTTTTGCTAGTTTCTTTTCTCTCTAACCGGGCCGTCTGCCGAGTTCAAGTAGATGGTCCGCTTTTGTTCCCCGACGCTGCACAGCCGCACGCGTGTTGGATGTTGGAGCACGTCGAACGGTAAACTGCCCCCCGTCTTTCGAGGCTCAGCGGGAGCGCAGAATCGGGTCCATGGCGAGACATGCAAAATGGCGTGTTAAATCCGTACTCCAAGAGCTATCGTAATCATCTGGTTAGATGGAGGATGAAAGATTGACAACCCAGGCTGCCGATTCGGAGATTGCTTGATCCATTTTTCAACATTCAACCTCCAGAGAGACAATACTAAAAAAAGACGGCCAAGATGATGGAACATAGCCGACGCCTTTGTCTACTCCCGTCTTCTACCATACCGGATGTCAGTCAACTGCACTCCCTCACCACCTCAATTAATACCTCCCTCGTCCACTGCATCAACGTTGTAAAGCAGACATTGTGCTCTACGTCAAAGAGGACGACGTATGAGAAAAGTAAACCCAGGCGCGGGCGGAATTAAACTGAGATGACTGTAATTACATCAAACTCCGACCATACCGGCGTCCCAAACTAATGACAGGAAGACGAAGAAAAGGGAGAAGAAAAAAAAGACCAAGACGAATGGTGGTCTCGTCTCGATTCCTGTTTCGGACCTTTTTTGCCCAACTTCGCACCTATATCCCACCCCCTCACCCATCTCGCTCACTCCGGAGCAGCTGGATAGTGCCGCCTCCAGGGATGTTCTTCCTTGAACCCCAGCATCTCCCGGATCTTCCGGTTCGAGATGGGCGCCTCGTGCTCGCCCATGTCCCGGGTGAAGGGGGTCGAGGGGCTCACGCGGGCCAGGAACTCGGGCGTCCTCTCGTCGTTGGTCATCTCGTCGTTGGTGGCGTTGAACACCTGCCAGCCCAGGCCGTCCGACTCGAGACACCGGTGGCACATCTGGCCGAGGTCCCTCGGGTCCGTGTACGACCAGCCGTGGACGTCCCACGCCTCGGGCCGGCCGAGATAGGCGGCAAAGGCCGTGGCGTAGTCCCGCGGCTCGACGACGGGGCCGATGCGCAGGCAGTAGACGTCGACGCCGAAGCGGCTGGCGTAGCTCCGCGCCACCGTCTCGCCCAGCAGCTTCGACAGCGCGTACGAGTCGGTCGGGTTGCACTCGACGCCCTCGTCGACGGGGAAGGACGCGAAGGCGCGGCGGCCCTCGGCGAAGGTGACGCCGTAGACGGTCATGCTGCTGGCGAGGACGACCTTTTTGACGCCCAGCTTGCACGCCGCCTCGACGACGTTGTGGATGCCCGTGATGTTGGCCCGGAACACCTCGTTGTCCGGCGCCAGCATCGGCCGCGCGTAGCCGGCGAAGTGGATGACGGCGTCCGGGACCGCGGCCTCGGCCAGGGGCTGCGTCAGGTGGATCTGCGCGTGCAGCGCGCTGTAGACCTGGCCGGCGTCCGTCACGTCGCACTTCATCGTGTGGACGGCCGGGTTGTCGAGCGGGACGACGTCGAGGTTGAGGACCTCGTGGCCGTGCCGCAGCAGCTCCTGGATCACCCAGGGGCCGATGACGCCGGAGCCGCCGGTGAAGACGACCCGTTTGCCCGAAGCAGCCCGTGCCGGCTGGCCGGGTGTCGGACCGGCCTCCGCCTCGGCCGAAGCTCCCGCCAAAGGCCGTTGGTCCGGTGTCAGACGCATTTTTTGGAGGTATTCAAACAAAGGCTACTAGAGCAGTCAATATTGGGTTCATGCCTATTTACCAAGCAGGCGAATTTCGAGAAGAGGAAGAAAAGCGAACGAAAACGAAAAGACGGAGTTGATGACGAACTCATGAACCCCCTATCAGACTATATAACATTACCGCATATCCCATCGAGCCATCGTTCAAGACATGGTTATCTACACCTATCTACCTACCTACCTACAGACACACACACACACACACACACATATACACACCATTAAGAAACAGAAACAAGTTCATTCATTGACTTACATGACGGAGCCGAGGAAAGATGATGGATGACATAAGCGATGCACGGACCATCGATCGGTCCGATGGTCCGAGCTTTGCCTTAGGAATGATCGATTACTTGCACTAATCTGCTTAGAGAAATGTCCCTAGTTAAGTGTCGGTTCCTATGACTCTATGCGAGCCAGACTCATATTATCGTCCAATATCCTTCTAGATGAATAGAGTTTATATCGCTAGAAAAGACTCCAAGAGCTAGAAAGGGACGACTTCTAGTTCTAGAGACACGTGGTAATAGCATGAGTTTTAATCACTCTCTTTGGAATTATAATTTAACAACTGCTTCATCCGAGTGTCATGATATGACATGTCATATGCCCAAGTCTTCGCTATTCCACCACCTAAGAACATGTCCTTTCTGTGTTGGCCGCAACATGTCATTGTCTCATTGCCACAGAGACATAGAGATACGTCATATATAAGGCGTTTTCTTTGTCTCGCCCGAAGCTCGAGCGAGCAGCCCGAACCATCCCTCGGAATCGGTGCCTCCTCCATGATGCAGGAATTAGTGTAAAACATTGGCATGACTTCCCCTCATACCCCCCCTTGAATCAAACTCCAGCAAACTATTGGTCTCGCATTCCATTACCTAGTATCCAAGCTCCCCCCTCACAATCCATCATCTTTTCATGCTCAAAGTAATCCAAAGAATGCGGCAAAGGCAACAACGTACGCCTGTGGCTTGTCCAGTGGGGTAAATAATAAAGGAAGCCCCCTCATGACATGTCCTGCATCCGGTAGTCCCCTTGGTGCTTGCTCCGCTTCTTCATGTGCTTCGACTCCTTCAGGAAAGGGAAGAAGATGAACGGGTGGAAGACGGTGACGGCGCCGACGGCGATCATGATCATCGCGCTGTCGAGGCCCAGGAACAGCGGCTCGTTGCGTAGAATGTCCAGGGAGATGGCGGGGATGTTCTCGGCGATTCTTGTGTGAAAAGAACAAGTTAGTAAGTGAAAAGCAAAGAGGAAGAATAAGATAATTAGAGGGGAAAAAAAAGAAGGAAAAAAAAAAAAAAAAGACTCCCACGACGGACGTAATGTCCAAACATACCGGTAAGAGCAACGGGCCAAGATGGCAATGTACGCCACGACGAGGGCATACACAAACTTGCGCACGCGTCCGGCCTCCTCCTCCGTCGCCGAGGCCCGCGACAGGGACTGCCCGTCGCGGTTGATCAGGTAGGCGTCCTCGTGCGGGCGGTCGCCCCTCGCGAGCCCGGACCTGCGGCGCACGACGTAGACGAGCATGAGCAGCCCGCAGCAGACCATGTTGGCCACCTGGAACGCCACGCCGCCGACGACGAGCTTCTCGCCCGCCTTGGCCGTGGACTCGCTGCTCGACCCGGCCGCGTTGGCCGCCGTGATGGCGCCGCCGGCGACCTGGATGAAGACGGACAGAAAATCGGTGCCGACAAAAGACCCAGGGGTACAGCGACGGCCGCAGGACGGACCACTGCGCGCCGTACCAGATGACGAGGTGCTTGAACGTGACGGAGATGGCGGCCGCTACGAGCGTCGGCGCCAGCAGCAGCGTGAGGTACTGCTGCGCGAAGGCGTCGAGGTCCCACGGGTTCTCGGCGAGCCTGGTGCGCGCCCAGTAGCCCAGCACCTCGAAGATGGTGCCGATGCCGAGCCAGATGATGAAGGACCACGTCCGCGACCGGATGCCGAAGTACAGCTGGACCGCGAGCAGGACGCCAAAGGCGATGCCGAAGAAGGTCGCCGCCGGCTTGGAGAGGTCGGTCCCGTACACCGTGAACTCGACGGGGCACTCGTCCGTGACCTCCTTACACGTCTCGTACGTCGGGACGAAGGTGTCGTTGGTTGACATGGTGAGAGAGAGGATGGGCGGTGGGGGGTTGGTCTGTGGTGTGGTATCAGGCGGGAATATCAGTATTAGCACAAGGGGGATGGATTATCCAAATCGTGATCGTGATCGTGATCGTTGTTTTGGTCCTGGTCGTTATAGAGTGAGAATCTCGGCCGCGTGAAGACGGAGCCAGAAATGAATCTTGGAAAACGTGTGACCCGGTGATAGGAGAAGCCTTGTGATGCGTTGATGGGACAGGAGCCAGGTATCATACTCAAGAACCCAGCAACAACAATCGACCGCGTATAAGTCGACAAGGAAAGCATGAGGTTGTCGATCGTATCAGGGACAGACAGCTCAGACAAGCAAGTTTTCTTGTTGACCCCTAACCTATACCCCAGAAGATTGTCCCTCTCTCTCTCTCTCTCTGAATGTTTCACGTCACGACGACAGCTCCACCGCGAGTGAGGCACTGCGACGAGGTCGGCCCACGGCCGCGAGTCTTGCGAGGTTGGAACTGGCCCTGTAAGGCGTTCCCGCCAGTTTGATACTGGCATACGGGCCCGCCCTCTTCACATCACAGAATGACGCGGTCAGAGGAGAGGGGGGGTGGGGGGCCGACGCGGAGTCACGCTTGGCGAGGGATCTACGGCCAATAAACGAGTTCCGCCTGCGGCTTAGTGCAGCCTGGGCCATGTGAGTTTTCAGCTGGACCAGGAAGTTTGGCGGGATACGCAGCGTGGGGGAGGTGGTGGCAGACGGGTGATCGGCAGGCTGGGACATTGAGGCAGGTCGTAGGATGTGTGGCTTCAGTGCTCAAGAGTAAAAGGAGAAAAAGTGCTCCCTGTACCTGGGTGGCATTGCTGTAAGGCCCATTGTTGCATCATGTAGATTCGCGGTAGATCTCCATAGTTATGATTCACATTTCATGTACCGCCATTTACCAGGCTCAGGCAGCTAATACTGTAGACCTCCTGGATGCTGGATGAAGGATTGAGATTCTCCTGCCAACGCCGGCATTGTCGAGTCAACGGGAATGCTGTGCCATGGGCGAGAGGGGGGAACCCTTTCCTACGGAGGCTTATTAGTCTCTGTATATTAATGACTGTTTGTCTCATCAAAACACGGTATATCGCATCAATGTCAGTCGAGGAGGACACCCGATGCGTAGCAGCGTATACCACCTCCCCTCTTCCTTGACACAGCCGGCTGGCCAAGCAACGTGAGTGTATCCAGGGAACGACCATGTATGTAATTAACCATTCATCCATCGGGAATCGTGCCTCATTCGACCACTCTTGGCACTCACTCCCGGACTCTAAAAAGTTTCCGGCGCCGGCTAGTAAGTACCCTTTGGGCGACGGCTTACATGACTTCCCATTCGCCCTCATCAGCCTTTTCAGCTGTAATGTGCCCAACGGCTCGAATTGGTTGACAAATAGGGAGGCTCGGCAAGACATCATTGCTCCATAGCTGTGCATCTCCATCCCCCTCCCTACTCCATGTCGTGCCGTGCCGCTCTTGGCAAGGGAGATATCATCCGACTTCGACTAGGCACTAACAGGGTCGTCCCCATCCAGGACTCTACTGCGTAGGAACCCAGATACACGTCTCTCCCCAGCCCTCCTTTAGAATCTGGATATCCCGTCCCGATTCCAACAGGATACCGCAGCCCCTTTTCCCCTGGTGAACAACCTCCGAGACTCCGGGGGGGGGGGGGGAGAGAACCGCTATTCCCCATCTCTGAACTAGTCACTCACACACAGCCACCACCCCCTTCGTTGACAACAGCCTGTCTAACTAACAGTCTGTGTTGCGGTAGGCTGAGGATAGAGTCCAAGCATGGCAACCCCGCTAGCCCAGTCCCAGGTCTCGGCTCCAGTTGTCAGCCAGGCTGCGTTGCCGTTGACCGCCGTCGCCGTTGTAGACGAGAACCCTCCCACGCGTAAGCCCGCCTGCGTCGAGTGCCGGCGGCGGAAAATAAAGTGTGACCGAGAGTATCCATGCCTATCTTGTATTACAGTGTGTCCGTCCCCCTTCCCCCCTGTGGAGATAGAGGGAGAGGGAAGAGAAACAAAGAGAGAGAGAGAGAGAGAGAGAGAGAGAGCGAGAGGCACTACCGCACTCCTCTACCACCACCACCTCCTCCTCTTCATGATTACCTTCCCTCCGCTAACCTCGTTCCAGATTGGTCAAGAATGCCTGCTGCCACCTCCCGGCCCTCTTCGCAAGCCAAGACGTCGTAACACCACGAGCTATACGATAAGATTGCCAGGATCGAGTCCCTCCTGCGCCAGCATGGCGTACAGCCGGAGCCGGGGCCGGGGCCGGGGCCGGGGCCGGGGCCGGGGCCGGGGCCGGGGCCGGGGCCAAGCAAGGGCCGGAACCCGCGCCTCTGCCCGCCGTCCCAGCCCAGAGAGATGGAACGCGTCCGGGAGTCTGGAGAAATAAGACCGCCCCGGGCACAGGTAGCCAAGGGGCAGCTCGTTCAGACATGGAACAGCGGACTCGAGTTCCGTGACAGCAAGGCCATGGCCGTTGTCTTTGAGGACGTAAGTCGCAGTCGGAAAGTGGTGGTTACCGCCAAACCAGACGAAGCCAGTCACGCTGGAAGCGAACCCCCCTGCCAGCGGTCTCCAACAGACGCAGTTCCACACCATCAGCGCCCTCATCGACGTCGAGTTCGACCAGGCAACGTGGCTGCCGGCCGTGGAGGTGCTGCCTCACGACCGCCGGCGAAGCCTCGACTCCAACGGCCCGTCGTCCGCGGCCCAGCCGCCCTCCGTCTGCGTCCCGTCGGCGCACACGACCAACGTCCTCTGGGACGTGTTCCTCGACCGCGTCGACCCCGTCACGAAGATCATCCACGCGCCGACGTTCCGCATGCGCGTCGTCGAGGCCGCCGCCAACAACTTCACCAACACCCCGCTGGCGACGCTGGCCCTTCTCTTCTCGGTATTCCTGACGGCGTCGGCATCGGCATCGTTGTCGGAACGGGAGCACTGGGGGAAGCTGGGCCTCTGCAAGAGCGATGCCGTCGCCGAGTACACGCTGGGACTCAAGAGGGCTCTCACCGAGATGAACTACCTCAAGAGCCACAACCTGGACGTGCTGCGAAGCCTGACCTTGTACTCGGTGAGTCCCGTCTGTCTCCAAGTCGCTCGCCGCAGATGCAGTCTGTCAGAACGGAACATCATATCTAACCGCTGATACTGCTCCAGCTGTTCCAGCAGACCCGGTATGGCTCGCACGACCCGTTGGTGTTGAACGGCGTCGGGGTCAACATCGCCTACCGCGTGCGCCTCCACCTCGACGGGTCACACGCGAACCTCTCCCCCTTCGAGTGCGAGATGCGGCGGCGTCTCTGGTGGCAGATCGTCATCCTCGAACTGAGGTCCGGCGGCGCCTTTGGAACCGGCTCGCATCTGCTACCCAGCGGCCGGGACACGCGCATCCCCCTCAACGTCAACGACGAGGACCTGATCCCGGCCATGATCATCGAGCCCCGGCCGCGTGACGGGCCGACCGAGATGTCGTTCTGCATCATGGCGTACGAGGCCAAGAAGCACGTCCTGGCACTGCCCCGGCTGCTCTCGATCGACGACGTGCTGTGGTGCCAGATGCCGTCGCCAGGCCACCCGTACGGCAGCCCCTCGACCGAGCGCTTGGAAACGATCAAGCTTCTCCAGACCTTCGTGGAAGAGGAAGAAAGGATTCTGGGCCCGCTGGAGGACCGGCTGTGCCCTGACCCGGCCACGAACCCGCTCCACGCCATGGCGCGCCGGGGCCGGGAGGCGCTCTCGCGCATCGCGCAGCTCATCATCACGCCGATGGAGGAGGCCTTGGAATGGGGCACCCAGGTCCACGGCCCGGACGACAACTTCTTCCGCATCAACCTCGCGGCGCACGAGGAGGCCCTCGTCGCGCGGCGGGCCGCCGGCCGCCGCTTCGCCTGGCACGCCGACATCGGCTTCCGGATGCAGACCTTCTACTACCTCGGCGCCTAGCTGCGCACGCGCGTCGCGGGCTCCGTGGCCGACAGGGTCTGGGTGGTCATGGAGCGCACGTACGCGCTGCGCGGGGAGCTGTGGGAGCTCAAGGATAAGGAGAACATGACGCTGGGGAACCTGCTGCTCGCGGCGTGGGAGAGGCGCGTGGCGTACTTCGCCGGGGAGGGCGTGGTGTTGCCGGAGCCGCTTTTCATGACGAGGCTGCGGGACGAGGTTATGACGATCAAGGCTGAGGCGTTGGGGATCTTTTGATGGCTTCGAGGGGCGGGGGGGGGGG